>CATKHM010000191.1:0-29320 GCA_949751825.1 Blepharisma undulans
GTTTTTATATTAAGTTATTATTTCTCTTCAGATTTTGTATTATCTCCTGCATGAGGTAAAATTTCCATCTTTTGTTTTCAACAACAAAATATCCTGTAAAACATAATTTTGCATTTATTTCCTCTTATATCGTCAGGTTCAAGGACAGCTTCATTGAGTGCATCTGTGTTGAATGGATTCCTATCAGAAATATTGCTTCTATCTTTGCTATGAAGTTCACTTGAACTTGGATGGAGATCTCGTCAAGGATCTGAAACAAACCGTTTTTCAAGGCGGTTGTTACGGTCTCTTTCTATTATTTCTATCAGCTCTCTAGCCTGTTTATACAATACTGAGGGTAAAACTATACCAATTTTTCTTTTATTCATTACATTTATTAAATAGAATCTGTTCTAAGACATCTTCAAATCAGCCAACTCAAGCTTTAAAATATTTTTTATAAATAAATTGGATGAAAATTAATATAAATTTATTCAAATTGGTGACATATAAGTAGACTGAATATTTTGAAAAATATTCCAAAAAGTTTATATTAATAAATCATAAAACGTGAAATTATAAAGATATAGTAAGCAGCTATTATTATCTCTAATATTAGCTAGTTATTTCAAATAAATTCAATTATAAACTATTTATAGTTAATTAGTGGCATATCCAAAATGCTAATTATTTTTATTTATTGATTTTATTTAAAACTCAAAATAAATTCTTATAATTCAATCAATTTTTTATGACATTTTTAATAACGAATCAAGCAAAATTAATTAAAAGCTATCCAAAAACTCATGGTAATTTAATCTCAAAAATATGCGAAGTGCATCTTCTCCAAGGACACCTCAAGATAAACTGCAAAGATCTCCTCAAAAGTCTCATTTATTACCTTCTTTTTCGCAGCCTGTGATCGTCGGCTTTAGTCCGGTCTATGAAAGATTAAGCATAACCCGAAGACAAGAAAAAAAAATCATCGAAGAAGCAAAAGAAACGGAATTCAATATTCTCTGTATCAACTGCCAAAATCTCATAAATGTTAATATTATAGAAGAACACTCATTAGTATGCACTAGGGTTTCAGAAAATGTATTAGAAGTTGAATCTGGATCGTTCTTAACACAAACGAACTTTAAGCTTCAAAAACTTGAAAAATGTTTATCTGATATAGCGACTACTCCTGGACTTCGCCCAGGGGATAAAAACTACATAGCAATTTTATCACGATTGTGCAATAAAATCTCCAATTTAACTCCTCCGGCTTTTAAAGATAATTCTGAAGTTCTGACTTCTCTAAGTTCATTATTAGTAACTTTTAGGGGTTCTTTATCTATAAGAATTTACGCTGATCGTTTACAATCCTTAGCTCAAGATCAAAAACTCGCTATCCAAGAGTTCGAAATTGAACAAAAGAAGCAAGAAGTTGACAAACTCAGAACAGATGTCGAAAAATACAAATCAAGAGCTACAATTCTACAAAGAACCTTACTAAAACATCCAGGAATTAAAGAAAACGAAATAAATCGAAAATTAGAAGAAATTTCTAGTGAAATTTCCAGCTTCAGAAGTGGAAATACCTCAGCGGTAAGTTCATCCACCTTTGACGAAGATACAACAAAAATTGAAGAATATGAAGAAAGCATTCCTGAGAGATCAAGCAGTGCAGATAATTTGCAAAGATTTTTTTATTCAATTTGTCTTGGGATAAAAATGAAATCAGCTACAAATAGTCAAATACAAAATATTGACATACAAAAACTTTATAATGAGGTACAGAAAAATAATGTCCCAATAGAAAATTGAAATGCATGAGTATTGCAAGCTTTGAAAAACCCTGAAAGATGGATTGAAAGAAAAGTTAAGGGAAATAGAAGAAGACAGCCTAGAAGTTCATTTATGAAGGAGCAGTATTTTGAAACGATTGTAGAAGAAGAAGCGTAGATGATAGATAATATAGAATTTAAAATCATTTTAACATTAATTCAATAGAAGCCTTGTCTGTATATAATAATATTTAATGTTAACCGTTTTTAAGTACTGGCCATAAAAACTATAAATGGACATAAAATGGGGAATTTTTGCTGCTGAGGCCAACATTCGATCCAAACATACAAAGATATTCAAATTGCATATCCAAATCATGAGTCTCAGTTCCAGACATCTTGTGACAACCAAAGGACAACTGGAGATTTATCAATAAGCAACACTGATAAAATTTCTCTATCTTGCTCTAATCCTTTTAAATTTCCTCAACGTATTAGATGACAAAAAGGCGATCTTATTGGAGAAGGGTCATATGCCAAGGTTTACCAATGCTTAAATCTTGATTCAGGTGAAATTTTTGCAATAAAAAGTATAAAATTTGAGTCATTAGAATGAGATAATGAATGGAAACAAATAAATCAGGAAATTAATTTGCTGAAAGATATAGATCATAAGAATATTATCAAGTATTATCAGACTGATATTGACTATTGCAACCAAACGGTTGATATTATGGTTGAATATGTTTCGAATGGGACTTTGAAAAAGCTGATTAATAAATATGGAAGATTAGAAATCGGAATTATCAGAAATTATGCAAAACAAATTTTGAATGGGCTGGTATACATTCATGATAAAAGAATAATTCACAGAGATTTGAAGCCTGCCAATATTTTAATTACAGGAGATGGAGTAATTAAATTAGCTGACTTTGGATCAAGCAAGAAATTAAATAAAGATAGTTCAAAAAATAAATCAGGATCAATGAAAGGAAGCCCATATTGGATGGCACCTGAAGTAGCATTAAGAAAGAGGCATAGCTTTTCTTCAGATATATGGTCGCTTGGATGTGTTATTATTGATATGACTACTGGTAAGCCGCCATGATCAAATTACTCACAATACACAAAAGATGTATTGAAGATGCTTAGAAGTCCTAATCGCCTTCCTGATATCCCAAAAAGGGATCCAGTTCTTGAAGATTTTATAAGAGCTTGCTTACAAAGAAATCCATGCTCAAGACCAACTGCTAAGCAATTATTGGGACATAAATTTTTAACAAATCATCATGCAGGTCATTAAAATGCTATCTTTGATTAGCCAAAAGATAAATTAATAGTAGAATTAAATAAATCGATTATGTTTTCTTTTTTATTTTTTTGGCAAATAAAGATGCAGATTAATAAGTTGTCTCGCATAAATTAATTACGATTTAAGTGTTAATGATACTGATCTTGCTTCAATTTTTTTGTATAGTCAATGGCATTTAATTATTAAAGACAATAATATTTATCTATTTATGTGATTAAATTATTACATTAAAGGAAATTTACGATGTTATAATATTAAAAAGCATGCACGAATATATTTTTAGCATGAAGAAAAGGGCTATTTATGCTCTGAATAAATATTTAAACACTTTAATGATTTTCCAGTTTTTTACAATATGGCCATTCTGTTAATATTCTATTTTTAAAGCTAAAACAGAAAATGCCAAATCTCTATCAAAATTTTTTACACAATCCTTTGCTTTATTTATAATATCCATAATAACTCTTCATCTTTTCAATATAATTTTAATTTCCCATGAATCACTTAATTACTTCATTTTATCTTATAAAAGGTTATATATTTTTTATTTATGAAGCACTTATATCACAAGATTTCTATAGTTGATGACGGAGCTCGGTCTTCGCCTCTGATTCAACTCCAAGGAGATGAAAATATTTTAGATTTCCTTTTTGTAAAGACACCCAAAATCGATACAAAAAAACTCAAAAAAATCTCGCCAAGCCCTACACTGAATAAAAAAAGCAGCTTAAAACTTTTGGGAGTCAATGAAATCAATGACTTTTTAAAAATTGACAAAGAAAAAAATCAACGCTCAATAATGACTAGGGATACCCCAACTAGAGATGTTTCTCACTTAAAAGATAAAATTTCTTTACCATCAATTGAGCCAAAGTTAATTCAAAGTGTCCTTCCTACAAATATAAAGCATTTACAGAAGCTAGCAGTAAATGAAGAATTGCTAGGATCAAGCTGCCCTACAAGTCCAGGATTTCTTACACCTATGCCTTGTAGAAAAGAAGAGTGCAACGACTACACCTTACAAACTCAACGAATTAAAAGATCTCACAGAAATAACTCCTGCTCAATCCCTGATATCTATGAAAACGAAAAATTGGATTTAGGAAACCCTGCAGGGAGGCAAAACGTTGAAAACCTCAACAAATGGCTTCAATTCATGAAAGAAAAAATCATCGGCTTAAACAAAAACGTAGAAGATGTCAGCAAATGTTCTCAAAAAGAGTTATTTCTTATATACAATATTTGTGCAAAAGAGATAATTAGGCAGGTTGCTGTACATTGTGTAGAAAGAGGAGAAATGCTTAAAGAAGTAGTTGATATGATGGTAAAAATAAAATTACTGAAAATTAGCAGATTAAGGGAAAATATTAAAGAAATAGAAGAAAGCAAAACGAAAGAATTAGAAAATGAAAGAAATTTAAGATTTAGATTAACAGAAGAATATGAACAAAAAATTGCAGAATTAAACGAAATTATTGTATCAAAAACAAATTCAAAGTTGAGATTAAAAGCTAAGTATGACTCGTTGAAAAAGCATAATGAGATTTTAAAAAAACAGACTTTTGATATGACAGAAGGTGCCAGACGAGGCAGCTTATTTACTTTTGGATCACTAACACCTTTATTAAGCAAAAATGTGCTCAGAAGTGCTAAATCCAAAAGATCAAGCTACCGAGCAACATCTATAGGAAGCGTAGGATCAGAAGACGAAAACAAAAGTGCCCTGGATGCAAGTAATATCTCCAACGCAAACAATGCACAAAATAATGCACCAGCCATGGGAATTCAGGTGCTTAACGATCCAAATCTTGAAACCAGCACTTCACAAGAAGAAAAAAATTTCCAAGACGCTGCATGCCAATGGGATTTATTTGATGTAGAAAACATGCATGATAATCCAAATCTTGATTTCCCAAGACCTGGAGAAGACGGAATTTACAGTGACATTGAAGAAGAAAAAAGCGAAAATTTAGAAATTATTGACGAAAAAGAAGAGTGTGATTTTGATTTGATGGAGGAAGAAAAATTCCTTCAGCTTGGAATGAATGAAAAAGATATCATAGAAAATAACAGTGATATAGCTGAAATAAGCGAAATAAATGTAGAAAGGCCTTTAATAGAGTCAAGCATATCTGAACAAATTATTACGAAAAAAATGTATGAAGAAGAGGAAAGACATAAGTCATATTGTTGCGAAGATATAAAGCATAACGAAACTGAAAAAAATGAAGAAGAAAGCAATTCAATGATAAGTCGTGATAATAATTTGTCAAAAATTATCCAGCAAAAGCAGTCAAAATTAAATTTTATTACATTTTTGATCAAGAAGAAAATTATTATTCTGAAAAATCTCAATAGAGAAATTACAGAGAAAAAACAACTACTGCAGTACTCTGACATGTCAGACCACGTTTCAATGGTTTTAAACAACGAAAAAAATATTTCTGGAATGCAATCAATTTTTAACCAGTCTGGTAGACAGGACTCACCTTCAGAAAGATCATCAATTTCTGTATCTGAGCGTGACAGTTTTTTATCAGAAGAACTTGATGGATCTGAGGTAAGCTATAATAATTCATCAAACCAAGAAACAGAAGAAGCAAAAACAGAAGAATTTCTTCCAACAGAAGAAAAAGCTCCTATTAGACACAGTGATGCGATCTCAATTAAATCCTCAGAGCGCAAGTTGACTAAATATCACAGAAAGCATGAAAACCATAATGATGAACCCAAACATAGTCAAAATTATTATATTCCTTTGGAATCCAATGAGACTGAAACCCAAAGTACTGGAGGCACTTTTGATAATTCACCTTTTCATATTAATGAGCCCACTAAACTAGATACATTTGCATCAAATGAAGATAATGTAATTGAAAGCCATTCTCCGCTTTCTTCAAGCAGCTATACCAATGTGTTAGAAATTCCAGAAATAACAAGAGGCTCTAAAAGAATAGTCACAATGTTCCCTGGTAAAATAAAGAAAGAGCCAATTATGGAAGAAGATCTTATTATTCAAAAAATAAATACAGAAACTTTAATATCAAATGAAGAAGCCAAAGCTCAAATTTTGAGAAATTCAAATCCAAGGCTTACTTTTCATGCGAAAAAAGAAAGGTCTTCTACAACAAAATTCAAAATTTTCCATTTTCAAAGAAAAGAAACTATTATGCAGAAAAAGGTTATACATCCTGCACCTGCGTTATTAGGAAAATTTATAACGAGGAAAATGGAAAGAATAAGGAAAAAATCAACAATGACAAGGAAAATGGTACTAAAACTGATTAGTTCGATTTATTCTGCATGTTTAGCAAAAGTCGCATCTGGGGTATATTTAGATGGATTGGCTGAACAAACTTATGATGAATTCATGCAGAAATATAGCTATAGAAAAACCACAGAGAAAAAATTCTTTGAATTTATTGCTTCTTTATTCAACTCAATAGACAGTAAACGAGCTGTAAATTTCATGAGATTCATAGGTGCAGCAAAAAGAATTGGAATCACCAATTATTCAAAACTAAGCTTCATATTTTATATTCAAGCTTACAACTCCATGATCAGCTCAAATAAAGGTATTTTGTTTGCCTACGATGATACAGCTGAACGAGCAATGATACCAAAATCCAGAGCAACCGAATTCTTAAACACCAAAATGGAAGGAATCATCGATAAACTCACGCATTCTCGTCTTTCTGTCACAATTGAGCAACTTACAGTCCCAGACCCCAAAAAAATCAATACTTCTGGTCTAGTTGAAATAGAAGCTGTCCTCGAGCTTTTTGTAGAAGCCCACGAAGAATACCAAAATAAAATAAATCAAGGGCTTTATATGCTGGTGGAAGCCATAAGATTCAATGAAGACAAAACTCATCTTCCTTTTCCAGAATTTTTAATTCTGGCAAGAATAATTTCTCCTCATAAATACCAGTCATCAAAAGATGACATAAAAAAATGGATTGAAAATTTTAGAGATGATGAAGAACTTAACCAGCTTGAAGAAATTTTTGGAAAATGCGTGGAAAAGAATTTGTTGAGTATTAGTGATGTAAATATATTTTATAGTCCAAAAGAAGAACTTAATAGTGAAAATGTGCTGAAAGAAATGAATGCTAGTAAAGAAATCATGATGGATATTGTGAATAAAATGAGAGAAATCAGTGAAAAGAAGTGGGTGTCGCTGAGTGAAGATGAGTGGGTAAAGAAAATTGATAATTGTTTGGAAAGCGTGATGGCGAGAAATCCTGCAGAAGCAATGTTGGCGTGGAAGATATATAAGTCAGAACTTTTGAGGATTTATGAAATTATTGATACTAAATAGATTGCAAATATTTATAAATAATTTTAAACTAATATATTTATTTTTATATCAAGTCATAGAATATAAATTAATAACATTAAATATATTTTGGTTGCTATCGATCAGTGCATCCAAAAAGCTTAGCATATCATGGAACCTCTTTTGGTTTTTCATCAGGCTTTTTTGGCTTTGCATTTGATGATGAACGGCTTTGCCTAAATTCTGGGCCTTGAGTAAGTCTTTTTAGCTCATCTTCTTTCCTCTTAAGAGCGTTAGCGCTAGTATCAATAGTGGATCTTGCTGGAGGAATATTATTAGAGTTTATGCTATCTATTGTATGCTTCAGTTTTGTCTGTTTTTTTGCTAATTTTACGCCTGAATTTGTAACTATAGCCTGATTGAGTTTTTGTCTTCTTGCTTGATTTATATCAAAAATTTCTTGTGAAGAATCAAAAAGTCCAGCTCCATAAGAATCTGCATCCAGAACACTTATGCTATTTTTATAATTTTCTTCATCACTTGATTCAATTTTTGGAGCTGGTTCTTCAATGCTTACAATTGGTCTCTCTTGATTCAGAGGAATATTGGTATTTACTTCATCAAACCCATTATGATTTTTTAAGCTAAATCTTTCAACTACATCTTCAAAACATTGAATTGATGATCTTCTCTCTTTTTTCCTTTCAATTTCTTTAATTTCTTGTGCCTTTTTATCTGCATTGAATTTTCCATTCTTTTTTTTCTTTTTTCCTCTGGTTGGTTTATTGATTCAGTTTTGAAATTTATCCAAAAGCATACGTTCTTTGGT
The DNA here is from genome assembly GCA_949751825.1 of Blepharisma undulans. Classification (NCBI taxonomy): domain Eukaryota; phylum Ciliophora; class Heterotrichea; order Heterotrichida; family Blepharismidae; genus Blepharisma; species Blepharisma undulans. The sequence goes on from CATKHM010000191.1 coordinate 8,172, forward strand.
TCCAATAGTCATTCTTGGGTTGTTATCAAGTCTTAAATCTTCTTCATCTTCATCAGACAATATATCGACTAATAAATTAATGTCTGTAATGGATATATATTTATCTATATTTTTTGACGGATAATGAATTGTACATAGTAGCCCTGTGATATCAGTAATAACTCCTTTTCCATATTCTTTATGTTTTACTCTTTGGCTCACCTTATATTCTGACACAGGAGCATGCTTACTCATCCATGGATGTGACAGAATCTTATCAAGCGACAATCTTTCATCTGGATTTACACGAATTAATTTTGAAATTAAATCTCTTGCCTCAGAACTCACATGTGACGCATAAATCACATCAGGAGCCAAAATCTGTTTACATTTATCAGAATCTGCTACAGCTCGAAAAGGAGCATATCCATGAATTAATTCATATAAAAGCACACCCATAGCTCACAAATCAAGCTGAAAAGAGTGACCTTTCCCTAGAACCATTTCAGGAGCCATATAATCTAAAGTTCCACAAAATGTTGTCCTCATTTCATTGCTTTGGACGCATCATCCAAAATCACAAATTTTTACGTTATTGTCTTTATCTAGCAAAATATTTTCTGGTTTTAAATCTCTGTGAATTATTTGGTTATCATGTAGGTATTTCAGACCTATACAGGTTTGAGAATAGTAGTGTCATGCTTTTTTCTCAGAGAGGCCTCGATATCTTCGAATTAATCTGAATAAATTTCCTTGAGCTGCGTGTTCAAGTAGAATATATACGCTGTCTTTGCTTTCAAAATGCTGGTAAAGCTGAATTATATTTGGATGTCTTAAAGACTTATGAATATTGATTTCTCTCAATAAAACGGATACTGATGAGTGTTTTTTAAGGATCTCCTTTTTAATTTGTTTCAAAGCAAAATAATTTCCAGTTTTTATATGGGTAACCAGTTTGACTTCTCCATATGAGCCTTTTCCTAATATTTTTAGATTTGGATTTTGTACCTCTTGGAAATCTTCTAAGGTGTAAAGCTGAGTTTGATTGCAAACAAACTGATGGGAGCTGATTCAATCTCGTCGTCGGCATTCTTCTGAACAATATTTAAATGTTCCACATAATGGGCATGCTTGTGAGTTATCTGCTGGTTTTTGGCAATTAAAGCTGCAGCACTCCATGTTAAATTAAGATAATAAACAAATTTTGTATATTAAGATTTTGATGTAAATTATTTACACTTTGTGATATAAAATTATGCTGGCAGTAAAAATAGATAGAGAAGAGCTACCAATAAATACAAAAGAAAAAATTATACTGTTCCTTTCTTTTTCTTCACAATTGTTTCATACTCATATTAAAAATGCATCTAGAAAAAGCAATGCTATTAATGCACAAAATAATAGAATTTTATGGCCAGGCACCTTTTGAAAGAATAATAAGCCTATAACAAGCAATTGGGCTCCTAAGATAATCACTGTCCATACAACGGTAACTATGCAACCTAATAAATGTAGCATAAAAATAAGGACTTCACACAAAATATCTGAAGAATACAATGATTTTATTGCCAAAAACGCTATCATTCAGCTGAAAAATATCATAAAGGTTGTTGAAAAGTGGTCATAGCACATTTTTTGTATATGGTTATTGTATTCATTCATGCATCTTCAGCAAAACTCATAATGGCAGTTTTCACATCTCATATGATTGCATCCACCATTCTTTTCAATTGCATAACTGCATTTCGGACATTTTTTAGTCCAAATGTCTTTTCAAATATCACTTCATATTTCTATTTCTTTCCCAGTTACAAACCTATAGCAGTTTTCAATGAATCCTGAAGAGTCTTCTTTCAATGAAGGGTCTATCCATTTCGTTTTGCATAACTCACATACAAGCTGATCTGAGCATTTTTTATCTATTCATCCAATATAGTTACATTTTTTGGCAGGGCAGATCTTATAATCTTCTTGCTGCATTAAATTTCTTCTTATTATAAGTAGTTGGTAATGATTGAGCTCAGTGTCAGATAGACTTGATTTGACTTCGTCTTCATTGAGAAAATGAGGAGGATTTCCATTAGGGCATCGAATAATAAAGCTTTGAGTAATGTAATGATCAAGCTGAGAAGTTATTCAGATATTAAGGCATATTTGACAATATTGGCAGTTGCAGGACAGTTTTCTCATTTTTTTAGCTGGGAGCTCATTATAACAGATCTGACAAGCCATCAGTAAATTGTAACTCAAAATATTTCATATTGAACTGATCTGATCTTAATTTATTGAAAAATATCAGACAATTTAAGCTTTGACAAAATGATTTATAAAGGTTTCGCTGGAAATAATTTAATGAAAGATGCGTTATACTCACTTTCTGACATAAATATAAAAGCTCATTCTTTAATTTTTCTTAAAAACAAAAAAAGACTGAACAGTGAAATTTCTTATTAATAGTCTGCTATATCAAACCAAAATTCTCTTCATAGCTTTATATTATTCCAAAATATTATTTTATAGGATTAAATAAAAATTGCAATAATTTATATTAAAAAAATGTTTTTATTCTTTATTGGCGTTGCAGCCTACACCTTAGATTGTCAAGAATCTCTCTGCCCTCCTAACTATGTAAATCTTTACTCAGATCGGTAACGGACAATGCGACACATACTGCATGATCCCTCCTTGCAACTATGACTCTTACGAAAGCATTTATAACTCATCAAGTGAAGTTATGGCAGAAAGTGACTGTCTCGAAGCGTGCTTGACAGAATCACCCAGCTGCTTATTCTCCATGCTAAATGACGGAACTTGCAACGAAGGTATATCATAAATAGTCTGTAATACAGCTGCTTGTGGCTGAGATCTAGGAGATTGCGGAATCTGTGCTAAAGGATGCACATCAAATTTATTAGGAGATGGAAAATGTGACGATGCATGCAATAATTTAGCATGCAGATATGATTTAAATGACTGTGGATGATGTGCAGATGGCTGCTATGAAAATATGCTAAATAATGGAGTATGCGATGATAAATGTTTTAATTCAGATTGCGATTATGATGGAACTGATTGTGGATGTGCTGCAGGATGCAAAGTTGAAGACTATGGAAAATGTAATGATGCTTGCATGGTGCCTGAGTGCGGATATGACACTCTTGGATCGCAGCAGTGTAATGATAAATATAAACAAACTTATAATCAATACTATCAGCTTGTTTTTCAAGATTTTACTTTGAAATTTGATGTAGCGAGTTCTGGATGCACTGACACAATCCTTCAGCAAGGAGTTGATGGACAATGCTCGACTCAATGCCAAGACAAATTTAGTGCATATCAAATGGGTGGATGCTCTGCAAATAACCAGTGTGGAGAAAATTGCAGTATTTGTGGAACCTCAACAGATTGTTTAAAATGCAAAAGTGGATCTATAAATTATTATACCCAGTGCGTCACCTCATGCCCAGCTTGCTATGAAACAAATTCTGCTTATCCTTCAGTTTGCATTCGTAATTTTTTATATAGCAAAAACTGATAAAAGTACTTATTCAGACCCAACTCTTATATATATTGATTCAAGCTCACAAAACTCAAACCCAGACGGTTCCAAAGACAACCCATATAAGGATTTATCGACTGTTTTTTATAAAACTTCATTATGTGACAGAAATCTTGAAATAAGACTGAAGCCTGGCATTTACCCTATTACCAATATATGGGACACTTCTTTTTCTTCAAATACCACAATCAAATTTATGGCAGACTGCAGCCCATGCACAGAATTCGCTACTTTAAAGCTCCAGTTGCAGAATTTTACGTTTCCGCTTGGAAATGTTCTCAGTATCTACTTTATAAACATAATAATAGACGGACAACAAGCTCTTGACTCATCTTGCAATTCTAATAGCTGTGAGTATTGCAATTATACTGAGTCTTCTTCTGACAATAATCAATATATAAGCTACTGCGCGTATTCTTCTACTAACTTAATTGATATAGGAAATACAGCAAATTTATATATGATAAATTCAACAATACAGCACATGAGAATTGGAGGTAAAAGCATAATAAATTCATCTGGAGGAAAAATCAGACTTTATAATGTGAATTTTCAAAATTTCCAAGTGATTGATTCTACATCGGTAAACCAATATGCTGTTATAAAAATTGTGTGTGATTCTGCTACATGATGCTCTGATACTTTTTATTATATAGATGGCTCAGTTTCTTTGCTGAATAATGGGTATACTTATTATACAAATATTCAGCAATCCAGTTTCATATATGCCAAATATTCTGGGAACATTAAAATTTCATATGTTACTTTTACAAACAATTTGGTTCTCTGTGGAAGTGGAGTTACCTCTCAATATTGTGGATCTTTAATATATATTTATAATTGCGAAGAACAAATTACTATCCAATATAACACTTTTGATACAAATTATGCATACGCGGCCCTTATTTCTTTGCAATATCAAGAATGGAGCTTGAATTATGACTATGTAATCGATGGAAGTTTGCCAAGCTTTTCAAATTTAATTTTCAAAAATAATAAATTCACATACTCAGGGTCAGATACATCACTGATTCAGGTCAGCATGAACTCAGTCCCAGTTAATATTGATTTTTCAGGAAATATTTTCGAAAATTCTATGGCGGATAGTAAAATGGTCGATATTACGAATATCCAGAGTATCCCAACATATAGCATATATGGTGGAACAACTGAAATTGCGAATGGTTCAAATAAAATAAAAGTCAATGTTAAAGCAAATTATATAACGTTTCAAGGTTTGACAGTTACTGATTGCTACTCTCCTCAATTGGTATATCTAACCAAACATCCAAGTATTAACATGACAAGCATTTCTTTTGAATGAAATAATGGAAATACAAAAAATGATATTGACAATTTAGTTATTTCTAGGTTTATACATTCAAAATATTTACCCAAGAAATTTGGAATTTTCAATAGTGCTTCTATATCAGATGGTATCTATGCATCTAATTTATACTATTTCAATGCCTCAACAATTTCAATTGATAGCATTTCATTAGCTTCATCCTCTCATTTTCTTTATGCGCAAGCACAAACTGGAATAAACATCACAAAAGCTACTGTAACCAATATAATATACTCTAACGATCAGCAATCTTTGATTGCTTTAATTGGCGAAGCATTATCAACAAATTGCACAATAAGCCAGGTTACATATAAAAACGTCACAAATAATGAGGGTATTGGAGGAATTGAGGTAAATGGGATTCTTTATGCAGCACTTGATTCTATAGAAATGACTGATGTTTCAGTAAAAACTGAAGGAGGAGGAATATATGCTGAAAATGTAGCTGCATTCACAATAGTCAATAGCTATTTTGATAGTGTGAAGACTGAAAAGTATGGTGGAAGTATTTATTTTGGATATTCTACTAGTCCTGTTAGCTATATTTCAATAGTAAATTGCACATTTACCCAAGGATCAGCTACACTTGGAGGTGCTGCTTATATTACAGCAGAAAACAAAATCATAATATATATTTATGATTCGAAATTTTCAAAAAATTATGGTGTTAATGGAGGAAGTGCAATTTATGTCCCAATGAACACAATAGTTAATAAAGCTGATATAAATAGCTGCACATTTCAAGAAAATTCAGGATATTCTGGGACAATAAGTTTATATCACTCTGGATTGGTAACAATTAAGGATTCTGTTTTTCAAAAAAATACTGCAAGTCCAGGCCCTTCTGCGATATATGGATTTTTTGAAACATCTGGGACTTTAATTGCATTAGAAAATGATCAATTTTTATCTGAAACTGGAGAGGAAACTATAAATTTATTATCAACAATTTCTGGTGCTACTATAACAACCAAAAATTGCACATTTTCTGAAAACCAAAATCTAATTTTACAAATGACATATTTTACTTGAACTGACAATGGAAGCCAATTTATTTCCAACTGAAGAACAGTTTTCGCTCAAGGCCAATCTGAGCTTTATCTTACAGATACCTTTTTTACTGAAAATAATGGATATGGTGACAGCCAAGGAACATCCACACATGCAATCGTCGACATATTATCGAGCACCATCAACTGCACAGGCTGCATTTTTCTAAAAAACACAGAAAGATCTCTTTCTATAGCCAGTTCATCCGTAGCAAATCTCACACTCTGCAATTTCACCGAAAACCACACCAATTCCAAAGGCTCAGCTATTATTTTTAACTCGAATTCTGAAAATAGTGCTATAAATAGTACTTATTTTGGATTTAATTCTGCATCAGATGGAGGGACTATTTATATAATTGAGACGAATATGTTGATGATGAATATTACAATGAAAAATAACACCTCAAGTAGCAACTCTCCTGGAATAATTGTAAGTGGTGGCGATATTGCTGTGATAAACTCAACATTCAGCAGCCAAACTGCAGCTTATCAAGGCGCTTTTATTGATATCACAACGGATGGCCAAGCAGTCCTCAGCAATTGTATATTAACAGATGGGATTTCTACTGGTGGTGGAACTATTACAAACTCAGGAAGCACCTTATCTATATATTCAAGTAAGTTTATTTATAATACACTTAAAGATAATGCAAAAGGAATATACGGAAGTAATAACTGCAACGTCAAAATTGATAGTAGCTTTTTTATATATAAAACAGCTCAGTCATTTTCTTCTACTTTTGCTATTTATTTGCAAGATTCATATTTAAATGTATACAACACATTGTTTGATTCATATGTGGATGGGGCTATATACTGCTCAGGGATGCTTTTGCTTAATATTGTTACAAATATTTTTCAGAATGGCTCAGGAGGCTCTAATGCAGTCTACAGCACAGGCTCTTCAATAACTACAATTAGAGAATCATCATTTTTAGGTTTAAATACTACATCTAATGGAGCTGCTCTTTATATTGCAAATTCTGATGAGGTAACTATAGAAAGCTGCAAATTTACCTCAAACTCAGCGATATCTGGTGGTGCGATTTATTTGCAAAATACAAGTCCATCAATTAAATATTCAAATTTTACAGAAAATAAAGCGACTGATTCTGGAGGGGCAATATATATTTATTGTGAAGGAGGGTATTCAAGCTCATGTGGAGCAAGCATTTATGGATGCAATTTTACAAGTAATAGTGCAAGTAATTCTGGAGGGGCTGTTTATTGAACAGGAAATCAGCCTACTGATACTAATAATACTTTTATAAACAACGATGCAGCTTATGGAAACAATTGAGCTGCATATCCAATAAAGTTATCATTAGTTACTGCTGATGGGGAAATATCAAGCAGCTCCCGTTTCCTTGCAGATTTCAGCAGTGTTGCATCTGGCCAACAGTTCAGCGAAACTATTTATGTAGGTTTAATTGATTCTTACAATCAAGTTTCTTCAATTGGATTTGACACCTACACAATTTCAATAAAATCATCGACCAATGTAACAGTTTCTGGAACCACCGATAACACTCCTTCTGGCGGAATTTCCACATTTAATTATGTTTTTATAACAGCTACCCCAGGAACTTCTACAACATTGACTTTTTCTTCTCCTTCTATTGGCAGCAGCACAGGCTATTCCTCATCATCTACCAAAACAGAAACTAATTTAGGGATTTCTATATCTATGAGAGAATGCGAAAAAGGTGAATATTATAATGATAATAAATGCAATTATTGTGCTGCAGGGACATATAGTTATAATATAAATGATCAATGCGAAAATTGCCCGAATAATGCAGTCTGTTATGGCGGATATTTGGTGGCACCTGATGATGGGCATTGGCATGGAAGCAATGACTCTGCGACTATATATGAATGCCTGAATACAGGGGCTTGCCTTGGTGGGGTAAAAACGGATACAGAAGATTATAGTCTTGTGGGAAGATGTGCGAGTGGGTATAAAGGAAATTTGTGTCAGGCATGTGATGAAGGATATTCATCGTCAGGAACAAATACGTGTGGGAAATGCCCTGATGATGTGTCAAATGCTATAAAGCTGATAGGGATTGGAATTATTATCATAATAGTTCTGGTTATTATGGTAAGATCTTCATTGAGAAGTGCGTATATAGAAAAATCTATTGTTTCTATATATATCAAAATTCTGATAAATTATATACAACTTATTTCGCTGGTTTCTCAACTGGATCTTAGCTGACCATTTCCGGTAAGTGAACTTATAAATGCTCAATCTAAAACCGGTGAAGTTTCTACACAGATGTTTTCATTTGACTGCTTTTTAATTGACAAGTCTGATAAAGACTCATATAAAAAAATTTATTTTACGAAGCTTATAATCATAGCTTTAATTCCAGCAGTCCTTGGAATTATTTTGACACTATTTTGGCTTATTGTGGCGTTTATTAAAAGAAATAAAAAATTAATGAAAGAAGAATATATTGCATCTTGTTGTATCTTATTTTTCTTGATTCATCCTTCATTAACAAGCTATTTATTTTCGATTTTTAACTGCAAGAATTTATATGGCGATTCATATTTGGTAAAAAATTTGGATATTGAATGCTGAGATCATACTCATTCTCTTTATACTTTATGTGTTGCGCTACCAGGAATTATTGTTTGGTCTGTAGGTGTCCCTTATCTAATTTTGCTATATTTGATAAAAAAGAGAAAAAAGCTTCACATGCTTGCTCACAAATTGAGGCTTGGGTTTTTATACAATGGATATCGTGATGCAGCTTATTACTGGGAATTTGTCATTTTGGCTCGAAAACTCAGCATTATTTGTCTAACGGTATTCCTTAACTCCGTTTCCATCAAAATTCAAGCTTTAGGCTGCTTTTCAGTTATTTTGGTATTCCTATATATGCAGTTCAAAAATAATCCTTTTTCTTTTATCGATTTAAATGAGTCAGAACTTAGAGGAGTTTTCGTTTCTGGGATTACTATTTATTGCGGATTATTTTATTTAACTGGAGATCTCGATACAGGCGGCAAATGATTTTTCTTTTTTGTTATTATTTTCTCAAATCTTTATTTTCTTTATTTCTGGGTCAGAAAAATGATGTATGAAAGCGCCACAATGGCCGTAAAATTTGTGCCAGATTTAGAAGAAGCAGTTGTAAAAGGAAATTTCAACAAGTATAAAGAAACTGTTAAAAGGTGGAAAGCGAATGTTGTGGAAGATAATAAAATTGATAGAGATATTACTTGTGATTCTGATGTGAAAATAGAGAATATGGAGGATTTATATTTATTGTCAATGGAAAAAAGTGAATGTCTTCCGGTAATTTCATATGATTCAAGCGAATCTAGTTCATATGAAATTTATTCGTTCGTAAGAGAATCGAAGTCTCTTGAATTGTCAAATAATAGCGTAGATTTAAATATAGAAACTTCAGATGATATGAAGGCAAATGCCAGAAATGATTATTCAAATGCAAGCAAAACAAGCTAATAATGATAAAATTTGATTTAATTTAATTAAATTTAATTAATTCTACCTAAAGCACATGCATAACTTTTTACAGCAGAAAAGTCTAGTTTCATTACTTTCAGATTCCATATCTTCTTCAGGACTTGTTGGAAGGTTGTTCCCCATTTCTTCTTCTAAGTTTTTCCTTGCTTCTTCGATTTCCCCATTGCAATCTTTACTAGACTCTGATGAGCAAATATCTTTTAATTCCATCTCTCTCAATTTTTGTTCAGATTTCCTCATTTGAATTTCCTGATGCAATTTGGATAAATTTATAGGTGTTTTGTTCCCAAAGCCTTTATATTTATATTCAACATCTGCTGAAATCGAACTGCAATTTAATTCACCATCTAAATCGTTATCTTGATGCTTTTCAGTATCTTGAAAAAGGATTTTTTGGACTGATTTGGAGTTCTTGTGGGTAAAAATGCTTTTTCGATTGATGATTTCTTCTCTGCCTTTAACAATTACTTGTAGAGAATCTTTTATTTGACTTTCTTTGTGCTTATGTATTGCTGCCATTTATGCAAATCTTGATCTCATTAGATTGAAATAAATTTTATTTCTTTCTATTATCTCGGCCAGTTGCGCTTGAAATTTAACTAATTTATTTTATCAGAAAGAATATATTCAATTAATCCAAAATAGAATTATGGAACATCAATTTTAATGGCATACATTTGGGAAAATAGAAATTTTAATTGGGACTTGATGATAACGCCATACATATTTTATCAATTCCTACTGTCAAATGGTTTGCTTGATTTAATTCAATCAGAATAAATGAGTGATATTCAATTTCTATATAATATCTATAAAAATCTGTGAGGAAAAATTTAAGAAAGATAATATTTTTAAATTCAAAATGTTGCATAAGAGATTTTTGTAAAAATTATTAATGGGCCCTTTTTACAAATAAATATGAAAGCAAGCACTGCAGCAGTAATAAATAATAAAAACTTACTTGGGCACATCTTTACATTTTTGAATCCTTTGGAGCTTTTATCCTCAATCCCTCTTATTTGCACTTCATTCAACTCAGTTTCTAAAAGCCATCCTCAAATCGAAGCATTTTTCTCAAATTTGATAGCAGAAAATTTTATAATTATAAAACCTCTTCAAAACCCATCAATTAAATTAATAACAGGGCTATTTAATAAGTTCAAAAACAAAGAGCGCTTACTTTTTTCTGTCAAAACTTGCCAAACATGTGGAAAGATTGTTGGCATAAAAAATCTCAACAAAAGTTTGTACTCATACAAAGTATTTTCAAATAGCAAGACTGTAAAAAAGTTTCCAATGTGCCATAAAATTTTATTAAGAGCTCATAATGTAAATTTTGCAATATTTATTGCAAGCGAAATTGATCATTATTGCACTATGGAATATGGCATTAACGCTCCTGATTTAATCAATAGTGAATGATTAATTAATATTGCGAAAATGTGTAAAATCGATAAATGTGATATGAATTTAAAAAATTTTGTAGATTTAATGAGCAGAGGTGAAAAAGAAAGCTCGGAAATGATTTCAAAATTTGATATCAGTGAAGTAAATCCACAGCAAAATACAATGAAGATAGGCAGACATATAGTACGCTATATTGGAGATTTTCATAAAGTTAATTTTTGGGGTGAAATGATTTTAGCAATCAATGAATTCAAAGAAAAGTTTGTACAAAGACATCAGTTGATATCAAGAAAGGATCTTTATTTTAAATTTGTAGAACTCATATACTTTTTAATCAAGACTGGAATTATTTATGAAGCTTTTTTAATAGCAAATAAGTCTATATCTTGGATCAAGAATGATATTTATGAATGTTCAAGGGCTCTTAGTATATATAAGAAAAAATATATTTTGTTTGTCATGGATCAATATTGTCAAAAAAATTATTATACAATTCCAGAAATATTAGGACTGGGTGCTAAGAAATGCATATTTGATTTTTTTTAAATAAATATTAATTTTTAATTTTTCATATATAGACTTCAGCAAATAATTCATTTTATTAAAGCAATTATAGCGTTCTATATTAACATATAAAAAGTATTTTAAGAAAATTTATAATATTTATTTTTAAAACGATGCTATTTTTCTTCTGAATTTTGTAGCTGTTGTAGCAAGTACTGTGATTCTGCAGGCCCAGTATGCAAAATTAAATTTCTAAACAGCGAGCTCTCTCTATTTCCTAACTCATAAGGAGTTCCAGCTTCTTTGCAAGACCCACTTTCCATCACAATTATAAGGTCAGTATCTATAATTGTCCTCAGCCTATGAGCAACAATCAACAAGGTAGTTTTTTTGAATTTTTCTCTTATTTGTGTCTGTATAAATCTATCAGTTTCTGGATCAACATTTGCAGTAGCTTCATCCATCATGATAATTTTATTTTTCCTTATCAAAGCTCTTGCGAGACAAACCAGCTGCTTCTGCCCTGTTGATAAGTTTCCACCTTCGCCGATTAACGAAGTGTCTAAGCCGTTGGGAAAAGAATTTAAAAGATTTGAAAGTCGCGTTTGTTCAATAACAGAAATTATTTCTTCATCTGTATGCTCGTGGAAAGGATCAAGATTGTCACGAAAACTTGCTAAAAATATGGTTGGGGTTTGAGGGATAACTGACATTTGTTTACGAAGCTGATGAAGTCCAGGTTTCAGATAGTCTTGGCCGTCGATGAGAATAGTTCCATTGCAAGGATTTACAAGGCGAAAGAGGATTTGCATAATGGAAGATTTTCCAGCACCTGTGCGGCCCACAATACCGACTTTTTGGCCAGCTTCAATAGTGAAGCTGAGATTTTTGAGAACAAGAGGGAAGTTTTCTTGGTATCTCATAGATAAATCTTTTATTTCGATTTTGCCTTGACTTATAGTAAATTTTTCATCATTTTCAAAAATACCTTCTTCCTCAATATTAGCATACTCAAGTATTCTTTGAGGGGAAGCCATCAAGTTATCTGTTTCAATAAGCATGAATACTCAATATGAAATATATCCAGAAGCTGAGATCGACAATGATATAGTCATAGCTGCTAGGCTTGGATCAATATAATCTTTATAAAGCACTATAACAATTACATTTAAAATTGATACAATAAATGACCCAAGTTCCACATATGATTGATAAAATCTTAATACTAGCCAATAGCCAAGTGTCGCCTTTGAATTTAGAGATATAGCATTTCTCATATCATTAATAAACTTTTTTTGAAGATTTAATGACCTTATAGAAACAATGCCATGAATTGATGAGTTGCATATAGACAAAACAGGACTTTTAGTTACTAGTTCAATTCTCCTTAAATCCTTTGTAATTGGCGCTAGTCTTTTAGCCAAAATTACCACATATATAAAAAAAAGAAATATAACGCCAATATTAGGTGGTGCAATAATTGCTAAAAGAATCAAGTTTCCCCATAAATAAAAAGTAGCTTCGGCAAATTCAAAGCTAGTATGTGACAACATTTCATCCATTAAAAGTGTGTCTTTGGAAAACCTGTTTATAAGTCTCCCAAATGGATTTTTATCAAAAAATGCTACTTTTGCATTTGTAACACTTTTCAAGCCTTCATTGTGAATTTTTTTTGCACCTCTTATCATTCCATAGCCAAAGAAAATTGACCTGAAAAATGTAGAAATATAGGTACAGCCGATGATAATAAAATAAACCCAAACGTAATATGTGTCTTTTTGATCATCAGCGTCACATCATATTGCTAGCCATCAGCTAACTGCTGTTAAGCATGCTTGTGTGGATAATAAGAAAAACAATGTGATGACAAATAAAAGGCATCCAAATGAGAGTTTAAAAAATTTGAAATAAACTTTGTATGGGACATTTCCAGCAGCTCTCTCTTCTTCTTGGATTAATAAATTGTCTTTTTCGTTTTCTTTTGTGTCTGCTTCTTTTATCTGTTGTTTACCGCTTTCTTCTTCTTTTGGTTTGTTTTCATTAATTAAATTTCCGATAATATCTTTGACTTCTTCTTTTGTTTGCAATTCATGATAGTCTCCACAAAATACTTGATTTCCTTGAAAAAGTACCAAAATTTTATCAGCATCGGGGATTCAATGGACTTGATGAGTTGCTAAAATGACGGTTTTATTTTTTAAAAAATCTTTAATGCAATAATTAAAGATATGAGTCCCTACCTCAGCATCAACAGCACTCAGAGGATCATCTAATAAAATGATATCACGGTTTGTATATACAGCTCTTGCTAAACTAATTCTGGCTTTTTGGCCTCCACTTAAGGTGATTCCTCTATCTCCTATCATTGTGCTGTCACCAAATTTGAAGTTTTCAAGGTCCCTTTCTAAAGCACATGCAAAAATTACTTTTCTGTATCAATTTTCATCGAAATCTAAACCCATCAAAATATTTTCTCTTATTGTGCCCGAAACAATTCAAGGATCTCCTTCACAATAAGAAATACTTCCATTTATACCAATTCTTCCACTTATCAATGAGATTTCTTGTAAAAGTCCCATAAACAAGCTGCTTTTCCCACAGCCAACAGGGCCAACTACAATTAAAAGATTTCCATTTCTGAGCTTAAAGTTGACATTATTCAAAGAAAAGTCATTTGCATGCTGGCTCTGAATCAACCCTTCTTCTGCATCCAAATTAGTTTTATTACTTATTTCAATAGCATTTTTCGCATATTGAATATCATTCCATGCAAAAGTTGCATTTTTTACAGCAACCATGTGTTTCTTTGTTAAATCATAATCATCTTCCTCTTTATTTTTCATCATTAAAGTATGAGTAACTCTTTTCATGAACATTATTATCAAAAATATCATAATTACTGCATGAAGTCCGGCTCCCGTTATCAGGACATTTGTAGTCATAAAAATAGAAAGAGATGCAAAAACAACTCCATTTTCCATTGTATTTCCGAGTCAAACATAAATGGAAAACGTTATAACCACTATTAAACCTATTGATCCATTTCCAAACATATAGCTAAGAGAGTGGACTTTCAGCTTGCCTATTTGCTGCTTTATTTCGGCTGCCCTTTCTTTAAAAATTATATTTAAATAGGGATGCTCCCAGCCATAAAGCTTTACAATTCGTATTCCTTCTATTAAATTTGATATCATTTTGACGCGTCGATCACTATGAAAAGCTACTTTTCCTCTGAATTTTCCTGTTATAGAACCTGCTATCATAATTATTGGTAAATGAAATACCAAAATCATCAATCCTATAATACCTGCAGGTCCAAGCAAAATGCCAATAATAATAAAAGCTCCGATAAAAAAGGTTGGAATTGATAAAAAATAGATTATAAGCATCAGACCATCCAAAAAATCTATTTCAGATGCTATCACATTCGATATATTTCCTCTTGTGTTTCCTTTCGATATTGTTAGATTAGATGTGCCTAGGACTTTTCTATATACAAGTGTGGGAATTATCCATTTTAGCCTTAAACTTTGTAAATTTATGCGGAAAAATGCTATATTGTTGAGAAAATATGAAACAATTGAAACTGCTGCGAATGCTAATACATAAAGTGCACCTGCATAGGGGTCATAATTGCTCTCTTGAATGAACCTGACTAAAAATATAACTAAAATTGATTGAACAAGTCCAAGGTTCCAGCTGATGATTCCTGGCAAACAGCTTTTTAATATATCTCAGCCTACAACTCTAAGCAAAACTCTTAAAAAACTTGGTTTTGGTTTTTTGGACTCTTTTTCTCATTCTTTTTCAAAAGTTGTTAAAGCTTCTTCTATTTGTACTCTTTTGGGGATTTCTAACATATTTGTTAGGCTTGGTTTATTGGTTTTTCAGTATCGAATAGGGTCTAATGCTCATATAAAATTGAGGTCTTTGAAGATGTTCGAGTTATCATAAGAAAACGTTGGGGAAGTTTTTGAAAAATCCTCCATTATAATTTTGTTATGCGTTTTAGTTATTATTAGACAAAAAGTCTTATTTCTTAAAATGAATTATATATATTATTTAAATACCAAAAAAATTTTTAAAGCTATTGGAATAAAGGGATCATGGATTTTTATTAAAAAGGATTAAAAAAAAATTATAAATGCAAATAAGGCTCTCAATGTTTACATAGAAATCATATACTTCAAGAAATTCATAAAAATTTATGATTAAATTAGAATTATTTTTCTTCTGAATTTTGCAACTGTTGTAACAAGTACTGTGACTCTACAGGCCCAGTATGCAAAATTAATTTTCTAAATAGAGAACTCTCCCTATTGCCCAACTCATAAGGAGTCCCTATTTCTTTACAAGACCCGCTTTCCATAACAACTATAAGATCAGTATCTATAATTGTCCTCAGTCTATGAGCAACAATCAATAAAGTGCTTTTATTAAATTTTTCTCTTATTTGTGTCTGTATAAATCTGTCAGTCTCTGGATCAACATTTGCAGTGGCTTCATCCATCATGATAATTTTATTTTTCCTTATCAAAGCTCTTGCAAGACAAACCAGCTGCTTTTGACCTGTAGATAAATTTCCACCCTCACCTATTAATGAGGTTTCTAAGCCGTTTGAAAAAGAACTCAAAAGGCCTGCTAGTCGTGTTTGCTCAATAACAGAAATTATTTCTTCATCTGTGTGCTCGTGGAAAGGATCAAGATTGTCCCGAAAACTTGCTAAAAATATGGTTGGGGTTTGAGGGATAACTGACATTTGTTTGCGAAGCTGGTGGAGGCCGCAACTAAGGTAGTCTTGATTGTCTATGAGGATAGTTCCATCACAGGGGTTTACAAGGCGGAAAAGTGCTTGCATTATAGAAGATTTTCCAGCACCTGTACGGCCGACAATACCGACTTTTTGACCAGCTTCAATAGTGAAGCTAAGATTTTTAAGAACAAGAGGGAAGTTTTCTTGGTATCTCATAGATAAATCTTTTATTTCGATTTTGCCTTTATTTATAATGAATTTTTCAGCATTTTCAAAAATACCTTCTTCCTCAATGCTGGCATATTCTAGAATTCTCTGTGGTGAAGCCATCAAATTATCAGTTTCAATAAGCATCAATACCCAATACGAAATATACCCAGTAGCAGATATGGTTAGTGACATAGTCATTGCAGCTAAGCTAGGGTCAATATTATCTTTATAAAGCACTATAATGACAACATTAAGCACTGATACAACAAATGACCCAAGTTCCACATATGATTGGTAAAATCTTAAAACTAACCAATAGCCAAGCGTTGCCTTTGAATTCAGAGATATTGCGTTTTTCATATCATTTATGAATTTTTTTTCGAGGTTTAATGACCTTATAGTAATAACACCATGCACTGATGAATTGCATATAGACAAAATAGGACTTTTAGATATTAATTCAATTCTTCTTAGGTCCTTTGTAATTGGTGCCAGTTTTTTAGCCAAAATAACCACATATATAAAAAAAAGAAATATAACACCTATATTAGGTGGTGCAATAATTGCTAAAAGAATCAAGTTTCCCCACAAATAAAAAGTCGCCTCAGTAAACTCAAAACTAGAATGTGACAACATCTCGTCCATCAAAAGTGTGTCTTTGGAAAATCTATTTATAAGTCTTCCAAATGGATTTTTATCAAAAAATGCTACTTTTGCGTTTGTAATACTTTTCAAGCCTTCATTGTGAATTTTTTTAGCACCTCTTATCATTCCATAGCCAAAGCAAATTGACCTTAAGCAGGTTGAAATATATGTGCAACCGATGATAATAAAATAAACCCAAATATAATATGTGTCTTTTTGATCATCAGCGTCACATCATATTGCCAGCCATCAGCTAACTGCTGTTAAACATGCTTGTGTGGATAAAAAGGAAAGTATTGTGAGGAAAAATAAAAGCCACCCAAATGCAAGCTTGAAGAATTTGTAATAAACTTTAAAAGGAATTTTTCCAGTTGCTCTCTCTTCTTCTTGGATTAATAAATCATCTTTTTCGTTTTCTTTTGTTGCTGCTTCTTTTATCTGCACTGCTCCATTTTCGTTTTCTTTTTGTTTGTCATCATTAAGTAAATGCCCAATAATATTTTTGACTTCTTCATTTTTTTGCATTTCTTGATAGTTTCCACAAAATATTTGATTTCCTTCACAAAGTACCAAAATTTTATCAGCTTTAGGAATTCAATGAACCTGATGAGTTGCTAAAATGACAGTTTTATTTTTTAAAAAATCTTTGATGCAATAATTAAAGATATGAGTCCCTACTTCTGCATCAACAGCGCTAAGAGGGTCATCTAATAAAATTATGTCACGATTTGTATAAACAGCTCTAGCTAAACTGATTCTAGCTTTTTGACCACCACTTAAGGTGATTCCTCTGTCTCCAATCATTGTACTGTCGCCAAACTTGAAGTTTTCAAGATCCCTTTCTAAAGCACATGCAAAAATAACTTTTTTGTACCAATTTTCATCGAACTCCAATCCCATTAAAATGTTTTCTCTTATTGTGCCTGAAACAATCCAAGGATCACCTTCACAATAGGAGATGCTTCCATTTATACCAATTTTCCCACTAGTTAATGCTATTTCTTGAAGAAGTCCCATAAATAAGCTGCTTTTTCCACAACCAACTGGACCAACCACAATTAAAAGATTTCCATTTCTAAGCTTAAAATTCATATTATTCAGAGAAAATTCATTTGCATTTTGTTTTTTAATTAGCCCTTCTTCTGTATCCAATTTATTTCTATTGTCCACTTCAGTCGCAATTTTTTCAATTTGATCTTCATTTCATGCAAAATTTGCATTTTTTACAATAACTGTATGTTTTTTTGATAAATCATAATCACTTTCCTCTTTGTTTTTCATCATTAATGTATTAGTGACTCTTTTCATAAACATTATTATCAAAAATATCATAATTACTGCATGAAGTCCAGCTCCAGTGATCAGGACGTTCGTGATCATAAAAATCGAAAGTGAGGCAAAAACAACTCCATTTTCCATTGTATTTCCTTGATAAACATATATCAGAAATGTTATCACACAAATTAAACCAATTGATCCATTTCCAAACATATAGCTCAATGAGTGGACTCTAAGCTTACTTAATTGCTGCTTTATTTCGGCCGATCTTTCCTTAAAAATTAAGTTTAGATAAGGATGTTCCCAGCCATAAAGCTTTACAATTCGTATCCCTTCTATTAAATTTGATATCATTTTGACGCGTCGATCACTATGAAACGCTACTCTTCCTCTGAATTTTCCTGTTATAGATCCAGTTATTAAAATTATAGGCAAATGAAAAACCAAAATAATTAGCCCTATAATACCTGCAGGCCCAAGCAAAATGCCAATAACAATGAACGCTCCCATCAAAAAGGTTGGAATTGACAAAAAATAGATTAGGAGCATCAGACCATCTAAAAAATCGATTTCAGATGCTATCACATTCGATATATTTCCTCTTGTGTTTCCTTTCGATATAGTTAGGTTAGATGTGCTTAAAACTTTTCTATACACAAGTGATGGAATTATCCATTTAAGCCTTAAACTTTGTAAATTTATGCGAAAATATGCTATATTGTTTAGAAAATAGCCAACAGTTGAGACTCCTGCGAATGCTAGCACGTAAAGTGCTCCTGCATATGAGTCGTAATTGCTGTCTTCGATAAACTTTATTAAAAATATCACTAAAATCGCTTGAACGAGTGCAAGATTTCAACTTATAATTCCTGGCAAACAGCTTTTTAATATATCTCAGCCAACAACTCGAAGCAAAACTTTTAAAAAACTTGGATTTGGCCTTTTGGATTCTTTTTCTCATTCACTTTCGAAAATTGCAAAAGCCTCTTCTATTTGTACTTTTTTTGGAATTTCCATCAAATTTGTGAGACTTGGCTTATTTCGTTTTCAGAATCGAATAGGATTAAATGCCCAGGCTAAGCTGAGGTCTTTCAGAAGGTTAGAATGATCATAAGAAAAAGCTGGGGAATTATTTCCAAGGTCCACCATTATAATATTGTTAATTAATTTTAAGTTAAATCTCGCTCAATGATGTGATTATTTCTGGATTACTATTGTATTACAAGTTTACTATTGTCAGAGTTATAAGATATAAGAAAAATTTCGAAATTCACTTCAAGTCGCTGATTCATTAATCTTCTGATTTTCTGAGTCTTAGCAAGATTTTTTGAAATTTTGTGAGTCAAAGTACTTTTCCAAATATAGTATATTTTCTGTATCCAATCGCAACTCTTAGAAAATCTTTTATTTGACTTTAATTGTGCTCATGAAATATTACCATTTATGCAAAATTTTAGTTCATTTTAAATTGTAATAAATTTATTGTTTTATCTCGCCAAATATTTTAAATTTATCCTAGCTTATTTTATTCAACAGAGAGCAATTAGTTTCTCAATATGAATTTTAGTATTTATTATGTCTCAAGAAAGTCCTTTATTTCGAAATCCTCACAACTCAATCGGAGTTCCAGGGATATTGAATCTGCACAGAAAGGAACTAGAAAAGAATAAACTGGCAGTTCGAATATCAAATGAGCAGTATTTAAGAGACCACCCTGAGCTCACAGTTATGCTGGAAATTTTTATGAGAGAAACCTTTTCAGAGCATCCGGAAAACACTTTGGAGTTTGCAGGGAGGTTTTTTGATCGAGAAGAGCTTCGAGATCTTGTAGCCTGGGGACTTCAACAGCAGAATCCTTATGAAATTGAGGCCTTGAAGCAAAAAGCTTAATGCATAATTATATTAATTTAATAATGTCTCAAGAGGACAATCCTCCTTTTAGGAACCCACACAACGCAATAGGAGTCCCAGGAATCTTAAAAGTCCATAGAAAAGAACTAGAAAAAAAGAAACTGGACATCAGAATTTCAAATGAAAAATATTTGCGAGACCATCCAGAACTTACAGTTATGCTACAAATCTTCATGAGAGAAACACTTAATGAGCATCCAGAGAATGTGCTGCAGTTTGCAGGGTGGTTTTTTGATAGAGAAGAGCTCAGAGATATAGTAAATTGGGGACTTCAGCAGCAAAGTCCTGCTGAAATGGAAATATTAAAGCAAAAAGGACATCCTCAAAAAGGTCCTTATGCAGTAGAGCTGGAGCCTGGGATGAAATATTTTTTCTGTGATTGCGGAAAGTCGAAAACTCAGCCGTTTTGTGATGGGTCTCATCAAGGGTCGATTTTTGCACCTATACAGTTTGAAGTGGATGAAAAGAAAACTTATTATCTTTGTGGGTGTAAGTGCTCAAAGAATAAACAGTTTTGTGATGGAACCCATAATAATTTAGATTGGTAAAAACTTAAAATAAAGAAATTTGCTAATTATAGTGATTTAAATTCGTTTAGATGTTTATCTTCAATTTTTGAATTATTTGCTTCATTGAATTAATTATCTCAGCTCAATCAATTGAATATTATTCAAAAACTCTATTAAGATAGAAGAATGCAGAGTCTTGTTTTATAATAAACGATAAATATTTGTTATTTTTTGAAATTATGTTTCTTATTGCATTATTACCCAGAAATTTTCCAAGCAAAATTTTTTATGCAATTGTTACATGGTTTAAATAATTTTCTGCCGAGCTCTTTTTTAAATTCGAACTCTGCCATTTTCGGAGCCTTAAATCACAAATCACGTGACTAAAAACAGTTTCAAAACTGCTCCAACAATAATTTAAAAGCTAAAAAAATGTAAAAACGGCTTATAAACAATTAAAGTTAATTACATTAAGTTTTCTTTGTATATTTA
>CATKHM010000192.1:0-29297 GCA_949751825.1 Blepharisma undulans
CAACTAGCTTAAATTAATTTATTTCTCTCTATAAGCTAATTTTATTTGCCAAATATTGCTAATGATATTATCAATATTTTAATATATAAGCTTGGCCTCCAATATCAATTACCAGTGGTGAGAAAGTTCGATAATAAGGAAAAGTAGTGACAGAGGATATAAGAATCAGAATTCGAATTTTGATTCAAAACTCTTCCAAGCCTATGATGACTATATCAATACTTACAATCGATGCACATCTATTTATCTCATTCAATATGCAAACAGCAAAAAACTTTTATATGTCTATGAAACCGAAAGCGAAAGGAAGGAAGTGAAAATTTTGGAGGCTCCTGAACCTCTAAATAATTGCACAAGCATTACCATTGCCCAGCTTCCGTGTGGCGAATTATTCTGTTTGATAAGTACTACGCCTTCCGAGATTGCATTTATAATCGACAAAGACTATGAATTTTCAAGGTTACCATCTAAATCTCGTTGTTGCAGCTCATCGGCTATCTATTATAATAGAAATGTTTACTGCTTTGGAGATAATTATAATGCTGGCAAATTAACTTCATCTAGCAGATTTAATTTAGATAGAAAATGCTGAATCAGTATAGCTTCAATGCCTAAAACTGGGTTTTTATGCAATAGTGTGGTCTTTAAGGGAAATATTTTGATTTCTGCATGAGAAAATAGAAAGATATTGCTATATTCAATCGATATTGACTCTTTCTCGGTAATTCCTTATAAATTCGCAGTATCTAAAAGAAAAATTCTGATAAATATAGAGGAGAGACTATACTTGATTGAGTGCTGAAATGGTTTTATCTATGAAAGTGAAGTTGAAAATGAGTATGCTTGGAAGAAAATTAAAAAATCTATAATAATCGATAACCCAAGCCAAGTGTATTGTGTATATAACAAAGGCGGGATTTATATTGGAAGTTGCCAGATTAATGGGGAGCCATGCTACTATAGGTTTTCTTTAAATCTCAAACTGATGAAAAAACTCTAGAATAGTTAAGTTTATTATTTAATAAAATACCACCTTACACTTATTGAAAATAATATTAAACATAAAATCTCATTAAATTTATTTACTCATAATCATTTCAAGGTTAGGCGACTTATAAATGCCATCAGGAAGCATTTCATTTAGTATATTTTGATAATGCTGCTTAATCTTGAATCTTTGCATTTTCAAAGTATCAGTCAAAAAATTCTCAGACGTTCATGGATTTCTTTCAATATAAATTGTGCTTACCTGCTCATAAGGCAACAACGACTTTTGTGATGCGATTTCTGCTAAATCTGACAGAATTGCTGTTTTCAATTCTTCTGAACTGCAAATCTCTTCATAGCTTCTATTTTCAAAACGCACGTTTGCTTGGACTCAGCTTTCTTTTATATAAGTTTCATCAGGGACTATAATTCCAACAATGCTCATTCCAGTCGGCTCAGCATGCAAATAAATTTGTTTCACAAAGCTGCTTGAATGATAAATAGTTTCAAGCCTCTCTATCGCTATGAATTCTCCATTGGCAAGTTTAAGTATGTTTATTTTTCTATCAATTATTGCCACAGCATTTCTATCAGGTAAAATAGCAGCAATATCACCAGTATGCAGCCAGCCGTATTTATCAATAACATTGATCCGTTCTTTTGGGTTATTATCAACACTGTAGTATCCAACAAAAACTGAGTCACCCCTTAAGCATAATTCTCCTATTTTTCCTTTGTATTCTTCAAATTTAAAATCTTCTGGTAAATTCTCCTTGCTTAGTTTCATTTCTAGTCCTGGAGATGGACCTCCTACATGACCTAGCGAATTGTCTCCAGGCATTGAACATAAGCAAGCTATTGACCCTTCTACTAGTCCATAGCCTTCAATAATACTGCAAGATAAGATAATTCTGAGTTCTTTGAGTATTTTTGAATTCATGGGAGCAGAGCCAGTGCATAAAACCCTTATTTTGCCTCCTAAAATCCTTCGAGCAGCTTTGAGTACTAATTTGTCTCATATTGCATGCTTAATTGCTCCATGTTTTTCGTAATTTTCAAGCTTGCTTTTCAAAGCTGATCTTAACAGAAAGCCTTTGAGGCTTTTTTGCTTAGCAAACTCTTGATTAATTAAAATGTATAATCTGTGCATCATTCTTGGCAC
This sequence comes from Blepharisma undulans, assembly GCA_949751825.1. Lineage (NCBI taxonomy): Eukaryota > Ciliophora > Heterotrichea > Heterotrichida > Blepharismidae > Blepharisma > Blepharisma undulans. The sequence goes on from CATKHM010000192.1 coordinate 2,150, forward strand.
AGTAAGCAAAACAGTCGGCTTAAGGATTTGAAGATCTTCAGCAAACTCTGTAGAATCCCCAGAAGCAAATCCCACTTTTCCCCCATTAAAAGCAACTAAGTATAAGAGCCATCTTTCCATAAGATGAGCCAGCGATATATATGAGATATGTGTGTCACTTACTCTATCAAACCCCAGCCCGCATGCTCTTGCACTTGCTATAGAAGAAACAACATTTCGATGCGAAATAATTGCAGCTTTTGGGTATCCTGTTGTTCCGCTTGTGCTGCATAATGTGAAAATATCATCAGGAGTTAGCTTAATTTCGATCCTTTCTGGCACGCTCTCTACAGAAATGGTTGATTTCGTAGAGTTGCCCTGTTTTCTCTCTTCGAAACTTAAGCATTCTAACTCTCTGAATGAAATTGCTCTTATATTCACATTTGCTGCGTGTTTCCTTTCTTCAGAATTTAAATCCTCAAATTGAATTATCAGTTCAAGCGTAGGAATCTGTCCTTCTTCTTTGAGGTTCAGCAACCGAGAAAAGTTGCTTGAGCTGCAGCACATATATTTCAAGCCCACTTGTTTTATCATATTGGCTATAAACTCTCCCCTCTGCATATCAAAAAATCCAAAACTCGCAATTCTTTTGCTCATGCAAGCAATTTCAAGCAAAATTCATTCTTCTCTATTTTTAGATAGAATTCCTAAAATTTTGGTCCCGTTTTCATCAGGGAATAAATTCAAAGAATCAAGTCCCAAAGCGATTTTTTCAATTCTTTCACTTGCCTGTCTATATGTAATCCACTGGTATTCATGCCTTCTATCAGATTTCCTTGAGCCTAGGAAAGGACGATTCGGATACTCAGCAACTGATTGTAAGAAGCAATCATAAAGAGTTTTTTGACCTTTTACTTCAGAAGGAACTAAACCATCAATAAATTCAGGGTGACGGTATATCGGACTGTCGAATTCTGATTCGGTTCCAGGTATTGGTGAACAATATTCATGAACAAGAGTGCCATTTCTGCCTCCCATTTGAAAAGTGAAATATATTAATTTTGGCTAATAATCTGATTTATATTTTAATAACTGTGATTAACTTCCTCGATAACAAAAAAATTAGGTTTTTCATCGTGGATCTTTCAAACACTTGCTTCACATAATTTTTTGGAATTATTAAAATGAGATGATTCAATATGATTTTGTAACCTATCGCGATACAAAATCTCTAAGATAAGTAGTTAAATACCCTGTTGCATTTCATGAGTCTGACTTCATCTCTTCACTGACCTTTAAAATTAATTTGTCAAAAATTTATAGCTTCCAAGATAGAAATAACAATAATTCAGTTGATTGTAAGGTTGTTTGACTAAGATCACTATTCGCTTTAGCAACACTTTCAATACTTGAAGCTCCATGTCGTATGCATTCTTGCACAGCAAATCTAAGTCCAATTATTTTTCTTCCTCGCGCCAGGGGATTTGCATTCAATGACTTTCTTGAATGATCCATTTCAAGCTACATAGTCCTTGATTTTCAAGACCATAATAAGCTTGCAGGATAATCCTTTATAAATATACTGCTATAAATTACATTTTTGCAAAAAGCTATTTGTTTAATATGAAATCAATTTTCGTTCTCATTTAGGTAATTGCTTCATTTTCTTTAAAGAAAATATTCTGAAATGTGATTTGAGTATCTCAAGTGTACCAATCAATTTCATTTTTGATTTTACCCATTACATTATCTTAAAAATATAGATTAACATTTGAAAATTTGAAATCAAGTTGCAAGATTTAATCAACTTTATTCATGCAGAAAACTCTGTGCACAGACTTTTAATGCGCTTGATTAGTCATAAAATAGTCTAAAATCTCAAATTTTTATATGAATCAATATTAATTAAATAAATTGATCATTTAGATAGATTCATAAGATTATAAATAGGATTAAAAGTGAATAATTAGCTTTCAATATAACCCTTTATTAAACTATAAATTTTTTGTCCCTCTTATAAATCAATATTCTTTAAAAATAGTTTCGCATTCGCAGCAAATTTTTATGATCTACTGGAAGGTATACGCTGCATTTTCCATATCAAAGTTGACTAAGATATATTAATGTGAGCCTGCTTTCGAAGTTTTTAAATATATTAATTTTAAGAAGATATAGAAACGCTTTTAAATTATAAGCAAAAAAGCAGAATTTTTGAAACCTCTGCAATACTTTTTACATTTTTAATATTTTTCACACTTCAAAATCAATAAAATATATATCCTCTTCACTTTCCTAATAATTTTTTTCCAAATCTCAATTTCTACCATAATGATCCTTATAAATATGAAATCAACCAATTTGTAATTTTTATTCAGTCTTGATGTCCACGCAGTTACATGGTCACGAGAAACACACGGTCTTTTCGATTACGAGTCGCGAACTGTCCACAAATCAGATTTCAAAATCAAGAAATCAGTAATTATCAATAGAAACGGACACAACTGCTTTCTATGTGACCACCAAGCCAAAGAAACCAATTATGATAGCTCAATTCCTCTTCTTGGGGTCAAAGTCCACAACCAAGAATTTATCGCTTACCAAGCAAGCGAAAACTCAAGCGAAAAAATGTGACTTGTTGTAAAATATATGAAAATGAACGGATCCAAAGGCATTACATTGCATGAAGGCGATTGAATGAAACTCGGAAGGGTGAGACTGAGGGTCAAAAAGATTTTTATTTATAATAGCACCAATGGAGAAAACAACGAAATTCAAGGGATTCCGAAATACCTTGAAGGGTTGAACACAGAATGCAGATCAGTAGATGACGGGGAGGAAGAAAACAAAGAAAACACAGAAAAAGCAGCATGCAGGATCTGCCTATTTGACACATCAACAAAAGAAGACCCTTTGATATCTCCTTGCAAATGTTCTGGCACTATGAAATCGGTGCATGTAAATTGTCTCAAAGAGTGACTAAAAAACAAAGTAGAAACAAGATTGTCAGAGAAAGCCACCTCATATTGCTGGAAAGATCTTTCATGCGAGCTCTGCAAAAATCCTTTGCCTTCAAGCATATTAGTTGATGGAGAAAAGGTTGAATTGATCAGCATGTCTTACCCACAATCATCATACATATTATTTGAAGACTACAGGCCTGAACTGCGACAAAGCTATGGAATTCACCTTGTTTCTATTCCAAATGGACAATACGCAGTTCTGGGCCGTGGCCACGAATGCGATATAAAGCTGAGCGATATTTCTGTCAGCCGCACACACTCACGAATAAAATTTTTTAATAATTCATTTATTCTTGAAGACAAAAGCAGCAAATTCGGGACTCTTTTACAGCTAAAAAGAGCAATCCAGCTGAATTCTTATAAAGAACTCACAATCCAAGTCAACAGAACCATTTTTCACCTAGCGGTGAAAGAGCCGTGGACGGTGGCAAGATTTTGCTGTCCGTGCATGGCGAAAAGAGTGGTTCCAATCAACGTGATTTCAGACTTGACAGAAGACGGAGTTCCTGAGCCAGAGCCCGACGAGGTCGAAGAAAGAGAAGACATTCCTTCCCCAGTGACGATGGCAAGAGAAGACAGCTCGCCTCAGAGAATGAGGGAGGACAGCTTTCACTTGCTGGTGCCTCCAGTCACGCAAAATGTTAGAACTGAAATGATGATTGTACCGAATGAAGAAATCAAAGAGGATTTTTAAGTGGAGCTGGACAGTTTTGTATTCATATTGGTCTTATGTAACTAGAATTCACTTAAATTTAATGCTTTAGAGATCCCAAACTGGAATGTGTAGATACGCTGACTTCTCAGCCCAATACGGCAGCTCAGAAATGATTTTGTTGGCCAAATCTGAATATTTAGCTTGTTTTTCTCCTCCTAGCATGTTTCCATATGCGGCATACACAAAAACTGCATTGTAATCGTTTTTCTATATATATAATACCCCTCTAACACTTTCCAAGGCGCTTCTCAGCAAGCTTAACCCTTGCCCTCTTTCTCCATTTTCACACATAAACATTCCTACAAGCGTCAATGCTTTTCCTATATTTGTTTTATCATTGTCTTCATAAAATTTCAGCAATTTCTTCAGCGACTTCAAAATGTTCTAAATATATCTTACAGCTTGCCCATATAACTCGCTTTCCAATTCAATTTCAGTTAAAGCAGAAAGAGATAGTCCCGATAATTTATTCTTCAGAACTGTATTTTCATCAAGAGGGTCATAAACTGCAGGCAAGTTTTCGAAAAGCTGAATTGCTTTTTGCAGATTTGGGACTGCTTCATTGAACTCCAAGATGGCTTTTTTGTACTCTGAGAGTTGAGGCCCATGCAATTCGTCAATTTCATTATCTTGGTATTTGGTAGCATGCCATCATTGAGCTATTGCAAGATTGTGAAGCACAAAGCAGGTATTTGCGCCTGGGTTCATATTGAGACATTCATGGAACTGTGCTTTAGCTTCAATGTGGCAGTCGTCTTTGAGCAATAAGGCAGTCTATATAAACATTACTCCAATTAAGAACTTTATATCTTTTTGTGCGTGTCTATGCAAGACATTTCAGTTGTCATCTCTTAGAATATATTGTCCTAGTCTTATGGCTTTGTCTAGATTGCTTTGTAGATACTGCTTGATAAGATTTTCATAGGCAGTTCCCAGCTGATGTGAATATTCTTTTTCCTTAGCTTTATAGTTCATGACTATTTCTTCCAATGTTCTTTCGCAATCCCTGATCTTTTTCTGTGCTCTTAAGATGACTGCTATTCTTTGCAAGATAAAGTTATAAACTGGCTGCCCAAACATTCCTTGATTTGATAATGCTTCCAATGTGGATCTGAATTTTTCTTCAGCCTGTGCGAAGTTAGATTCTTTTACAAACTCAAGTGCCTTGGTGTAATCCTGACCTAGGTTTCCTGCAAGAAGTTGTTCAGCTTCTGTGTTTTTAGGAATACTAGACGTAGAAAGCCACCTTCTTGCAAATTTCCACATTATAAACCATTTTAATGCAAATTAAGCTCAGCTTTATTCGTCCCAATGTTTATTACTAAAAATGTATTTAAATAGACTAATGCTGAGTTGCATTAAAAAGAAATTATGCAAAAGGTCAAATTTCAATTCAAATTGATAATGAGGCATCTGACCAAAATTTTATTAAAATCGTTTGTGTCTTTATTTACTGTGTAATTTTAAGCTTATTTTAATCTTATTCTTGCAGTTCAAGAAACTAGAAGAATTTAAATGAAGATTCTGGTTTAGACGAATCTTTTTTATCTCAAGACATTGCAATTAGCAAGCAATCTTCATTTTAATAACAATAAGGCATAATATGGAAGAAATATTGTCACCTGAATCTGAAGTAGGTTTACCAATAGAGCCCAGGAATTCTAACAATGAAATAGAAGAAGAATTTCGTGCAAATTCTGCGAGTTGCAGCTTAGAGCAGAATGAGCAATCTCCAAACTCCCAAGAAATTGCAAATGGCACAGTTATATCTCATGAAAACGCTTGTGAGAATAATCAAACCCTATCGAATAAAGATCCTGCTCATGAAATATCACCAAATGCAACCGTGGATTTAAATAATGCACCTGTTTTGGCTGATGAAACTCCCAATGAAATTGAATTCGAGATCAGATCTGATCGGTTCTTTAATGCTGAGGAGCGAAGACAAATATCAGCTTTAAGAAGCTGAAAAATCGCTTCGCCATCCCAAAATCGGGACTCAGCAAATCAGAGCAAGCCAGACTTATTTCAGGTCACCGTAGATTTGTCAACTCCTTCGGGCACTTTAACAGGCAAGAGCTACCTTCCTTCCCGTCATGGCTCTGGTCATGAGGAAAAAGTTGAACATCAGCGATCATCAGCAGGTTCCTTAAGAATCCCAATTCTCACAGAAAGATCTGAGTCAACTCGCGAAGGATCAGTGAGGAGCACAATCAGCAGGCCAGAATCTAGTGACAGGACTATCTGTTTCAAGTGCCTTATCCAATAATGGTATATTTTAAATTAATCCTTATTTATCTTGTTGACAATAAATTTAATCGAAATGGCACAGTGGAATCCGAATTGGCATCAGTATTTCTAACATAGGCAAGAAGCTCAAATCACTCAAATTTCTGCCGTTTATCCTGGGACACGCAGAATTGACGCCTACACTATTGAAGTTCCTTTAAATATTCATGGTCCTACATTATATCTTCAATGGTAAAATCCATTCAGCCGTCTTCCTCAGAATTTCCCCCTTGCAGCTCCTCAAATTTTTGTGATGAGTACAGTGACCCATCCTTTATTGGACTCCACAATGAGAGTTAATCACGATTATTTAGTTCGCTGGAACCCGCAAAGCACAATTTTCAATGCAGTCAATATCGTTCATCAAGAATTTTTAAAATTTCCTCCAAATGTAATCGGCCAGCCAAAACAAACCCAACTTACAGACCCTAGAGCTACAGTAGTTGATTTCACTGACAGACTAAGTGCCTTAACCCCAGCTGAACTTTCGCAACTCACTCAAGATGATATGATTGCAATAGTGAAAAACTACCCAGGGCTAAAAGAAACAGTCGATCAAAACGCAAGAACTGCTGAAATCTGCAATCAATTGGCTTTGGAAAATTTGACAATTTCTGAAGAAGCTTCAAAACTCAAAGCTGAGTATGACCAGTTGAGAGAAATTTATATGACAAATAGAGATAAAATCAGAAGGGCAGGTGGAGAGAGCTCAGCAGGAATCAAGGACGAAGCAGCTTACAAGAGAGAAATTCAAAGACTGCTTGAGTTGCAGGAAAGAGAAGTGAGAGAAGTCGAGGCAAGGATTGAAAGAGAGTTTGATCCAAGCTTGCTCGATGACTATGTCAAAGCTGCGGCGCAGTTCCATATGATAGACAATATAAAAGCAAAGCTTAATGCATAATTTATTTTATGATAATTCAGTTAAAAATCTCAACCCATTTATGATGTATTAAAAATAGAATTTCCAGCAGCAATGACCCTAAGCTTACTGGAGGAAAACCTACTCATGGCTTCTCAAGACTCACGAGATGACCTTGTAAAACTAGACATCTTGAGATTTCTAATTACACAAAAAAAGCCAAAAAAGATTCTGCATTCGAGGTCTTCTTTTCGCGTTAAAGACCTTCCAGAACTTTATCGACATATCAGCGAGCCAGTCAGCAAAAACTGCATAAGCCAGCGATCAAGCCCCAAGCCTGCGCTATCCAAAAGTCACTCAAAATTCTTAAATGATGGGACTGAGACTGAGATTATCCGATTCGGCAGTTTAGATGACGAAGGATTTAGGCTGAAAAACAATGTTTGTAACGATAATTTAGACACCCAAGAAGAATACGACATTATTCGCAAGAATTTTCTTTATTTGTACTCTGATCACCGTTCTCAAGATGGGTCAAGGATAAATGAAGGAAATTATGAAGTGCATATTTTGAATATTAAGCAGCACTTTTTGGACTGCTGTATTTGTTCTTTATCTGCTTTAGGAATAGCCCTGTCGAATGTAAAGGATATGAAATGAGTTGATTTGTATGCATTTACAGAATGTATTGAGGAATTTCAAAGATTCTTGCTTGATAAAAACACTCTGGTATCGAACGATTCGAATATAAGGGCTAGTTTTACGCTGCAGTGGCTTTTATGTATTTGCTATGTAGTCTTTTTTAGATTTGTGGATATACGAAGAAGAAATTTGTTACGAAGAGCTGAATTAAGACTTGCAATTAGTATGGCATCAAGGAAAAAGAAAGGAATTAATAAAAATTTAGATAACCTTGTTGAATACACGTTTAAAACCGTCGAGTCTTTGTGCGGGGAAGCAAGAGAAGAAATCAGTTTTGAAGAATTTGAGCGAGCATTACAAACAACTTAAGATACATTGTGTATGAATTATAATTAACTTTATTAAAGATCTTCTCTTTGCTGTCTTAATCGTTCTTTTTTAATGTGATTAAGTCTCTCTTTGATTTTAGTTCTTCTATTTTTGATGTTTTTATTAAGTATCAGATCTTCGGATGATTTCAGGTCATTGATTTCAGTTAATGGGACCAAGTGAATGAATTTTTCATAAGAAAACAACATTTCACCCATTACTTCTTTGGCTTGCTCGTAAGTGATGCTTTCTAAACAGGCAATAAATGTCTTTTCTAGAAGTTTCGATCTTAAATCTCTGCTATTAAGTGCAGGCTTCGTTTTGATCGCTTCTTCAAGCTTCTCTTTGAATTCCTTTTGCAGTGCTTCATTCAATGTCAAGCAGGCATTTTCTTTTTCAATTGTTTCTGTATCCTGACCTTTTGCAAAAGCAAGAATTATAAATAATAAAGGTATCTTGAAAAGCATAAAAATTCTTAAAAATGGTAAATTATTGCTTATAATCTTAATCAAACAGCTTTACTGCTGATAATTGATTAAGTCTATACAGCTTTTCCATATAAGTTAGTGCAGGATTAATGTGAGGGACCTCACGAAAACTTAAAGGCTTTACATGTGGGGTTTCTTCTACAGTTAAAACTTTTTGAGGCTTTTGCCTTCTCTCTATATCAATTGTCAGTCGCCTTTCCAAGTTTTTCTTTAAATATTTTATTTCTTGAGGCCGAGCTGGCAATGAGCCATTATATCGATCTCCACAGATTTTGAAGAGATTTATTGATCTTTCCAGTTTTTCCTTTTTTTCTGAAGAGCTTCGAGATCTTGGGGCACTTGAGTATCGCTTGTGGGCTTTATTTGTGAGCTTAGTTGTGAAAGGTCGGAAATGATCAAGATTTTCGGAGATTTTGCTCTTTTGAGAAAAACTGCTTTTTGGACGCTTTCGGTATAAAACTGGATCATAAACGTATTCGTTTATGAATTCTGGTAAAGCTTCTGCTTTTCGATAATGGGAGGCTTCTCTTGGTGGCAACTTGAAACTTTCATCTGATATTGAAGTTGACTTGTTTTTACAAGTTACAATTTGCTGGCAATCCAAGCTTGATATGCAACGAGGAGTTACATGTCTTTGAATCATAAAAGTATCAATTTTTACTTCCAAAGAGGAGTTCTTTGGCTGGTTTACTTCCATTTTTTGATTTTAGCTTTTATGTTTGGGAATTTTTAAGTTATTTTAAAAATCAGGTGGAATTAGTGAAAAAATTTAGTTCTATATATATTGATGAGAAAAATGCAGAAATAGAAGACTTTGATCAATAAAAATTAATATAATATGTATATGATAAGCTGATAGTTTTTCATCTTAATTTGATGAAATGATTTATATTAGGTTCATCCAATATATTTCATAAACATATTACCTATTTTGTCTTATTTTTCATCAAGTTCAGAAGACTCGGTAATCGTTCCTAATAGGATAATCTTTTACAACTGTAATTTTTTCTCTCTTTTCTCTGTTCAATGTATTTTTTATAAATAAGCTGGATTTTAAATAAGCCTATGACTAAGTTATGTATAAGCATGCAAATATTTAGATAAACTAATTGTAATTTCATATTTTATATTTTGCCTTCCTTTATGATATAATTAATTCAATATAATTAAATTATGAACCCGGGTTCATATGATTGCAGCTTCATTGCAAAGAACAGTCACTCTAAAGGATCTTACATTTCTTATATAAGAGATGAGTTTATCTCAGCTTTAAAAGATGAAAGATATGAAAATATAAATAGGCTACTGAAGTCTCATTCTGAGAAACATATCAATAGATTTTTCAAAAAGTATACATTCTGATTTATACACCTTGCTCTTAAGAATTTTGATTCTTGTGGACCTTTTTAGTATCTCCTGACTATCATTCCTAAAAATTTAATAATTGAAGAAGCGAAGAGAGAAAATTTTACTTCAATTCGAGCATTATCCTTGTGATACAAATGATTGTTGAAAACAGACAAGCTTACTGAGGATTTTATTTGTAACTTGAAGGTAAAATTAGGACTTCTACTATCACTTGAAGATCCTGAAATAACCCAGACTGTTATGGCAGGCTTCCCAGATAGTTTAATGCAATTTTAATCTATTTTAATTGCTTTTATGAAAAAATCTAAATTTATGTTGACTAATTTGTAAAATGAGTGATGAGATCGGTATAAAATTTGATAAAGATATCTTAAAAGCCTTTAAAGTGTCATATACTTAGTACAAATATAAAAATTTTCAATTTATTTGTCATTTTCTCTGAAACAAATAAGTGTGTTATTGATTAAAAAGTAAAAAAATTCTAATATGATGATTTATTAATGAATATGAACAAGATTTCAGCAAAATGAACATCTGAATTTCGAGGCGATGCTACATGTGAGAGACTTTTAAATGCTTTGGATACAGTTTCAAAGCCTTCACAAATTCCTGCATACACTTTGAGTGTCGAGCAATTTTCATCTCCCAGCCGATACAAAGTTCTACTCCACAGCAATCCTCCAAAGCCAATTCAAAAAATTTCAATAACTATTGAGCCTCCAAAACCTATACAAAAAAATAAGCCTGGCTCTTTTTCATTTAGTACTTTTGACAATATCGGAGTCAAAAAGCCAAAATCTCCTAAAAAAACTCAAGTTGCATCAATTGACATGAAAAAACTTACACTGAGAACAAATTTTGAAGACTCTGAAAGCTTTAGACAAATTTTAAGTGCAAGAACAATAAAATCTCATGGAGAGTTATCTGAAAATAGAACGCTTTCAACTAATAGGCAGAGACCAATAACTGCAAATTCTGCCAGCTCTACTAATTCATCTACAAAGAAGCCAAAATTGAATTTTCTTCGAGAAAGTATAAGAAAAGCTTTCCAGCATCAGTCTCCTGAGCTATTGCACGTACAGTAAAAAATAAACAGGCTTGAAATTGAAGGAAAGCATGAAATCCAAAGGAACCAAATAATAGCAAAGTCTTCACTCAGCCGAAGATTATTAGAAAATAAATTCCAAAGACCCAAAACTGTCGAAAGGCCCAAGCGGTTGATGTCATCATCTATGGGAAAAAGATTAATTTTCATCAAAAAGCCAGAAATTGAAAGCTTAAGCTCCAGCGGACTTGTTACGGTAAGAAAGCAAGATCGAGAAACCACGACTTCAAGTGACCTGAAAATTGAAGTCCCAACGATTTCTTTCACAAATAAAAAGCCTTTTGCAGCTAAAAGAATGCCTGTTAAAGTAGTCAAGCAGCAAAGTATTGCGTGCACAACGGAATCGGAAGACTGCTCAGCGTTTCTCGGAGATTTATTAGACTCACGATATTAAATAATTTTCGATTAATCTAGTTTTATTGTGACAAGAGAACCAATGGGCCCTCTGCATATAGGGCAGGAATTTCTAGCTTGATTTTTGAGCATTTCTGCACAATATTGGCAAAGACATACATGCCTGCATGGCATAATTGTTGTGTCGTTTTTTTCTGTCATGCAAATCACACATGTTGAGTTTTCACCCCCTTGCTTTTCAGAAAATCCATAAATTTCCATTAGTTCATAAGTCTGCCCAGCTAAAGTCAATTTTTGCCTTACAGGTATAACTCCTAGGACTCTTCCTTTTCTTTCAAATGATAAATATGTAGTCAACCCTTGGGGAGGTCTTGAATTATCTGGATATCTTGGTATGATTTCAATCACAATTGGGTATGAGTCGCTATTCCTGAAAAATAATTCATCAGGGGAATATTTTGAAATATCAATTGTAGCCTGGTCAAATTTTTGAGACTGTGCTGGTGGAAAATTCAAAAAAAGTGGCTGTGGGTATTTATTAGTATTCACGATAAACTGAACTCCAGAAGGCCCATCTTTCTCATCTGCAAAAAAATAAATGTTGATTGAGCATTGAAATTCCGAGTAATACTCAAACTCCAATTTATATGAATTAGGCCTATACTCAATAGGCACCAGTTTTATAGAGCTTTTATTTATGGTTGCATCTGATTTCACTGGGATTGCTTGGTGCGTATTTGAAGCTGGAGCTTGGTGATAAATGGGATCTTGTACATGCTGATGATAGCTGAATAGCGCTTGAGGCTGAGATTGCGAATAAAGTCTCCCCATTACTGAATCTGGAGGAGGCGGAGGGTTATATTGAGGTTGTTGGCGTGACGATGATCCTCCCATAATTTTATTAGTTATTAGAATTAACTATCACTTGATTTGACTGCTTTTGGTCCTATAATTGGCTGGATTTCTGATATCAAATTATTTTTCCACACATCGTAAATTAATGTAATCAAGCCAACCCCTTCGTCACAAAGAATTACTAGCAAAGCTATTTTTGTGTTGGAATGATACACGATTAAAATAGAAAGCAATAAAAACCCAATGGATAAAGCTCCAGACAAGCATTTAGTCAGTCCCAGCAAGAAAATAACTGGTTTTTCTCCAAGCCTGGATTTCATAGCATTCTGATTGAAATATAACAAATAAAGGAGAACAGCGCCACAAAGACTTATAAAAAACATCATCTGGATAATCATAAAATACCCATATCTCATAAGCAAGTTATCATCCATGCACATTTTGTAGTCATCAATAAGTGCCGGGTAACTAAGTGGTGAGATAATCAATAAAGAAACCAAAGCTAAAAGTTCTACCACAATATGCCTTTTTATATTTTGCTTATCATTAGGGTCTTTAATTACATAATACCAATATACAATAGAGCCTATCGCACAGGTAACCATTAGTAGATAGTCACAAAACGCAAATCCTAAAACATACCAAGTATTAATATTATTCGCAAATTTCATTCGATCCTCTGCATCCGTATAATCCATATAAAGAGTGCATGTGAAATTTCCTGATTCTTCTGCAATTACTGTGGAATAGTTCGTATAGTTCACCACTTCATAGTCTGGCCGCTCAGCATAGTTTATCCATGCAATTGGGTATGTGAAAAAGATATAGAACGTAGAAAAAGTAGCTGCCGAATAGGCTATGGATAGGAGCGTGCTCCCTTTCATATTTATAGAGGAACAAGGCTATTTATTAATGTTTTATGTCTTCCTGCTAAATCAACTAGTTTTTTTGCCTTTTTTGGCGTCATGGTACATTTTTTGATACATGTCTCGATCTGTGGCTGCTTCTGCATATTTTAGATTGGCCTGGATTGCAATAGCTTCAGTTTCTTCTAGATTCGCCCTTAAGCTGTTATTTTCTTCAGCTCACACTTGTTTAGAAAGCAGAAGTTCAGTTTCCAAGCGTCTTTTTTCAGCTAAAAGCCCTTGATACTCAGGCGAATTTTTCATTAAATTTGTGGAAAGTTCCTCAACTTGACGTTTTAATGAATAAATTTCTGATTTCAAAAATGTGATTTGTGCATCTTTTTCTGAGATTTCGGCAATGTATTTTTCGTCCCTTCTGAAATCAAATGCACTGCCTTTTGGTGTGCTTCGTCTGGAAATTCTTTCGTTTAGTTGACTAAGCTCATCTGCAAGAGAAGGGTCAGCATTTAAGGATGGATTCAAAGAGAGTCTTTGCAGCTCTTGTTGGTCTCTCAACTCTTGAAGTTCATTTTCAAGCTCAGATTTTTCTTGTTTTAACTTATACACTAAAGTTTGAAATTCATTTAATTGATCTTCTCTAGCTTTATTTTTAGCGATTTCTTGTGAAGAGGTTTCATTTCGAAGCTTTTCGAGCTCATCTTTTAGGATTGACAAACTGTCGCTAAGGGTCTTTTTTTCTTTTTCCAAAGCTTCAGTTTTTCTATTGTTTTCATTTTGAATTTTTTTGACTTCTTCTTGGAGAGCTTCATTTAAATCACTTGCAGCTTTTTCTTGTTTTGAAACTTGTTTTAATTGACTTTGCAAAGTATTGCATAGCTTTTTCAGACTTTCAAGCTCTTGCTGATTTGCATCTTTTACATCCTCTGTCACCGAAGTTATTTCAGTTTCCAAGTTATGGATCGTTTTTTCATGTGACAGCAGACCTTTTCTCAGTTCTGAATTTTCATGCTCCACATTTTTATACCTCTCCTCAAGATGACTCAGCTGATCTCTGATTTCTTCATTCAATTCCAAAGCTTCATTCAGCCTATCACTCATCTTCCTGAGTTCTTTTTTCCTACTATTTAACTGCTCTTCCAAATTAAAATTTGTGTTTTTCAATGTTTCTATTTCATCTTCATACTTTTCTTTGATTTCTGCCAACTCTTTGTGTTTTTCTGTCAGCTGCACATCAAAGCCTTCCAAAATCGCTTTCATCTCATCATTTTCGGTTTTAAGCTTTTCATTTTCAAAGCTTAAAAGCTTATTCGACCCTAGTGAAACTTCTTGAAACTCTTTCAGTTCTTCCTTCAGTTTCTCGTTTTCTTCTTGCAAATCATAAATAGTCGAATCTTTTGTTGTGTAATTTATTAATGTGTGGTCTTTTAGTCCTTCAATTTCTTTTTCCAGTGACAGAACTTTTGATTGAAGAATTGTGTTTTCTATTTGAAGAGACGAAGCGTCTGATGGGGTGCCATTTGATAAGGTTTTTTCAAGATGGTCACTTTTTTCCTTTTCTGCTGTAAGCTGTGCTTGAAGTTTGGAAATTTCTGAAGCGCTTTCGCGTTGGAGGGTGCGGAGCTTTTGGTCAAGAGTAAGCACTTTTTGCCGCTCTTGGGAAAGCTGGGATCGGAGCTATGTGGAAATTACTTCAAGCAGTGCAGGCTGCAGTTCTTCGTCCATTTATCAAATTAAAAGTAATTGAAAATTTGCTAATAAGATAGGAGTTTTTAGTTGTATGAATATCAATTGTCTTCGATAAGGGATCTTGTGTAGAAATGTCATGAGTCTACCCTTCTGCCTTCTTTATTTGAAATTTTTACTTTTGCGTATATTTTACTGCATAGTTTTGTGCCTTCTTCTCTTGTGATTTCATCTAAATCCTTAATATTCCTCATTTCTGCCTTGCAGGCGCTAATTAGTGATCTTGCTTCTGCATCATTACTTGTATGAGATCCACTTTTGAAATCTTTTCTTCACACTAATTCTCTTTCTAAACTCCCTCTCAAGTCTTCTTCTGACTTAATTAAATTCCTGCACACTCTTATTTGATCTGTATGTTTTTCATATAAAACATTGACTGAATTATCCTTATAGCAAAACAGCAAATTTCTTGTGAAATAAACTTTTGGTTTTTCTTCAATACCTTCTAAGGCCTCATCCGCAATCTTCTGCATGTTATGTTTACTTGTGTATGGGAGCTGTGCAGCCTGTTTCACTTTTCTATTGATATAAGTGAACATAATTCTTATTATTATTTTTAACTAAGGGCGTCTTTTCTTTCTTCAACCAGCTCTCTGGCGGTGGCACAAAGCTTTTCTTGTGAAAATTGATCGAGAGTTAAGTCTCTTATGATAGTCCAAGTCCAGTTTTCGCATACAACTGGGTATGAAAATACAAGTCCAGGTGGCACTCCATAAGCTCCATCACTAACAACTCCCATGCTGACCCATCTGCCGTTAGTTCCTAAACACCAATCTCTGACGTGATCAATTGCAGCGCTTGCTGCTGACATTGCACTTGATAATTTTCTGGCTTTTATTACAGCTGCACCTCTTTGTTGGACATCAGCAATGAATTTTCCATTCAGCCAAGCATCATCAGCTATTTTTTCTCTGATTGGCTTGCTGGTAACAGTCTCTTCGATTTTTGTAGCAATTTGGCCATGATTAACGTCTGGATATTGAGTCGAACTATGGTTTCCCCAGATAATCACTCTTGAAATGTGGGCGACATTCATTTTGGCTTTTGCAGCTATTTGCCACACTGCTCTGTTTTGGTCTAGCCTAGTTAAAGCTGTGAAATTTTCTTTGGGGATTCTTGAAGCAAAAGTAGAAAGTGCCAAACAATTAGTATTTGCAGGATTAGCAACGACTAGACATTTCGTTGTCGGTTTCCCAACTTGATTTAAGGCTTCCCCTTGTGTCTTGAAAATTTGACAATTTTTTCCAATCAGTTCTTTGCGTTCCATGCCAGCTTTTCTTGGAAATCCTCCCAAAAAGATAATAAGATCTGCATCTCTGAACATCTCTGCTGGGTCAGACCCAAAGGAAATTTTATAAAATAAAGGATACGCACAGTCTTGTAATTCCATAACGACGCCTTCCAAAGCTTGTTGGGCTTGAGGGATTTCAAGAAGTCTTAAATCAATAAGCTGATCAGTTCCAAGCGCAAGACCACGTCCGAGCATAGGGAGTAAAGAATAAGCGATTTGTCCAGCAGCGCCAGTTACGCAGACTACCATAGGGTCTTTAAGTCTCAAGTGATGCTCTATTGTGCGAAATCTCCTGCTTGGACTAGCCATATTATTACGTCATTAAGAAAATTTTTCACATAAATTTCGACTTTGAATATGGATTTACTTATTAGTTCAATAAACCCTTGAATTGTGTTTTAACCGAAAGTTTTTATCATATAAATTATTGGCCTTTTAAATAATTAATTGTTATAGAAAAGAGATAACTTCTCAATTTATTGATAAATTCATTAGTTTACTTGCAGCTCAACCCAAAGCCATGGCCCAAAAGCTGACCCATTTTCCATTATGCGCCAAATTGAAGAACACCACCCTTTTCCAGGCACTTTAAGTCCTTCCACTTTTGCAATTGCTTCGCTTCCTTTTACGCCCACATTAAATTGCTTCCCTTTGAAAGCTCCATCAACACATGCAATTTGCAGATTTTTTCCTTTAGTATTTATCAATTCAAGTTTCCAAGTCTTGCTTACCGTATAATTTGATTTAACCACGCTTCCATCATCACTGCCTTCACATGAAATTATCGAGAAATCAGGCTTCTTGTTACCATTTTCGATTTTTGCTTCATCTATGTTGCTGATTTTTCTTGTTTCATCAAAGCTGGGTAAAATCACTGGAGAAGTGAAAGAAGGCTGAGAATTTGAGACTGCTTGAGGAATTTGAGGTGCTTGAGGAATTTGAGGTGCCTGAGGAGCCATGCGTGGTATTTGAGCTTGTGGGACAGATGGAGCTTCACCGATTGAGGTGAAGGCAAGAGTGATTGTTTTTGTATTGGTATCAGCTGAATATTCTTTAAGACTTTGGAGATCATCGTTGGAAAGGATTGGTATTGCTTCGATTTCGGAGTTTTCTTGGATAAGAGCATAAACGTTGTTTGGGAAAAGCTTTTTTTGCTTAATGATGTCTAGCTTTATGCTTTCTATATCAGGGTAGGAAGTTATGTCATCTACAGAAAAGGACTGTAATGTCGTCATATTGAATTACAAATCTACATAATTTTGTATTAAATAATAGATTAAATTTTGATATTTTGATATATGAATAAATTCTTATGCAAATATTGATTTCTGAAAATAAGATATATTTCTTTTGTTCATGATATGGCAATTTTTATTTTATAAAATAGCGGTAAAACGATACAGTTGACTGAGTTTTACTTTAGTTAAATAAAAATTGCTCAAAAACCTTGAACTCTATAATAATTTAAATAAAGAAAATTCTCCATTTAATTTTCTCTGTTTTATATAACATGCTAGCTATTTTTCTTGTACGATTCGTGACATTTAATTTACTATTTACAAGAAACGAATTTTATACTTTACTATAGAAATGGGAGGAACAGGAAGCTTAAATTGTGGATGCTTCGCTGTTATTAGTTCAGCTTGCAAAGGAGTAAGCTCATACTTGCATCCAACACCCAGCTACGAAAAGCTTTCAATATTAGAAGAAGATAATATTTATCCAGCTGGACTGCTTTCAGATCAAGAGATCCAAAAGCTTCTGAATGAAAGCTTGGATATTTATGGGTCATGCAAAGAAGCAAAAAGCAATGAAGATCTCCCAATAATCGAAGAATTTGCTACAAATTCAGATAATTCTTACTAATTTGCTACATTTAATTACTTGAAAATATTGGAGATGCTCTCGAATGTAATTTATTCTTTTTGAATCTTTTGAGAGGATATTGAGATTTTCTTTTCGCAAATCAAGTATAAATGCCTCGATTTATATAATTTTTTCTTATTAATTTAAGATAATCCAACTGTTCGCTGCTTGTGAATTTTGCAATTTTATTTTTAGCTTGCACAATATCTCTATTGAGTGGCTTGCTTAAATCTCCTAATAACTTAACAGATTTCAATTATAGCATAAATATGTGAACTTAAACTTCTTCTGTTTCTGCTACATGGAAATGGAAATTGTTTTGAAATATTTTTTTATTAAAATCTAAACTCTAAATTCAGCTTCTCTTTTAATTGCCAAATATTCTATTCTCAAATTCTATCTCCCAGATTATTCTAGAAATTTGATAAATAATAAAACACTATGAAGCTTTTGTATCGTTTATGCTTTTCCTGTTTTGATGATCCAAAAAATGATGAGCCAGAAGAAAGAGAAAGTGCTCAGCCAATTGATCAAAGTCAAGTTGAAAATAAAAGCGCAGATGCCTCCAATGTAATAATAGTAGCAAATGACAATGGCAGTAATGCCTCATCAGACCACTCGAATTTGGCAATTTCAAGCATAGAAGTTTCAAATACTTCGAAAAAAGACGTTGCCGAGGACCGGAGATCGTCAGCTCCGATCTATCATAATGGAATCGCATTCACGTCTGATGGGTACAAAAGAAAAAAGTACATTAAGCATAGCAGCAGGAGGATGAGTGAAGATTACAAATCAGGGAGGGAATAAATAATATCTAAAAGGAAAAGTATATATTGTAAATAACTATACAAATAGCATTTCAATTAAGAATAATTATGTTTAAAAAGATTTTGTTGTTAAAGAAAGCGGTTATGAAAAATTATTCTTTTGAGTCTGAGTTTTTAATATGAAACAAGATGGCCAGAATATCCAAATTAAAGACTAAAAGAATTTATTTTTTTAATTTATTATTAAGATTTTATGATTTTATCTGTGAAATTTGCTTTCAGAATTGCCAAAATAGTTATTAAATTTTATTTCTGCAAAATACAACAAAACAATAAAAATTATATCATTATTTATCTAATAAAGAATTCTTTTAAAAAATTATAAATTAAAATAGTCTAGTTGACTTTAATATTGCTCAACGTCTGCCTTATAATTGGATTCGATTTATCGCTTTCTTTCAGTGAGCAAGGACTGATCGTGATTGTCTGAGACACATCTCTCGTTTTATACACCCCAATAAGTCTATCAGCAAGTTCAAACATCTGATACCTAAGCGACACAATAATAAATTGTGCATTTTTCGTTCTATCTTTAATATAATTCGCTATCACACTCACATTCTGGAAATCCAGAGCCGCATCCACCTCATCCATCACATAAAGAGCATTTGGCTTATAATGATGCAGTGCGAAAACCAATGACAAAGAGCTCAATGTTTTTTCACCTCCACTTAAATTTGCCATTTTCTTCCAAGACTTGTTTGGAGGCCTCACAGTAAATACAATTCCTTCTGAAAATGGGTCAGTTGAGTCTGCAAATTCAAGCTCAGCGTCTCCTCCTCTTGTGATCATTCTATACATTTCTCTTAATTTTTGAGAAATCATGGTAAAGCCTGTGTTGAATTCTTGAAGTCTTCTGCCAGTGAGGTCTGAATATTTTTTCCTTAAATCAGCTTCTTTGAGTTTTACTTGGTTAAACTCGTCTTCTTTGCCCTTTTTGTCTTCCAATCTGGCTCTGTATTCTTGGATTACTCCCAAATTCGGTCTGGCAGCTGTGAGGTCTTCTTGGATTTTTACTTCCAATTTTTTCACTGTTTCCAGCTTGGTATACAAATTTTCCATTTCTTCTTTTGTGAAATCTTTATTTACTGGGAATCTCAAGCTTTTTCTTTCCTCATCTTTTTTGCCTTTTTTCCTTGGATTTTCAACATCTTCTTCAGCTTCTTCTTTTGCTTCAGCAATTTCCATGTCCATCCCAAGCACATCTTGGTACTCAGCTATCAATTCTTGATAATCATTTCTATTTTTTTCAATTCTGGTGTCCCACTTATTGATTTCATTTTGTATTTGTGCAAGATTTGCGACCTCATCTTTCCTTTGAGATTTCAATTTATTTCTTTTTTCTAAAATTTCGTCAAATTCTTTCTTCATTTCTCCTTGCTGCCGACTCAATTCGCCTAAAGTTTTTTCAAGAGCCACCTTTACTATTTTGGCTTCTTCATGCAGTTTTACTGCTTCTAACGCATCTTGTTGAATAATTTCGCTTTCCTCTTTCAGCCTTTCAAATTTCTCATCAAGCTCATTTTTGGTGTTTCCAAATTCTTCAATCCTTTTCTCCGCTTTATCAAAATCTTTTTTGCACTGTATAAGCTTCTTTTTTTGCTTTTCAGCTTCAGTGTTCAAGTGTTCTTCAGCTTCATATAAATGCTTCCTTCTCATTTTCAATTCTTTGAATTCATCGCCTCCAACCTCATCAATTTCTTTTTCGCTTTTGTCAATTTGATTTTGTTTTTTTTCTATTAATTCTGCAATTTTCGACAAAGGCTTTTCAGTTTTTGCTTCGATTTCTCTGAGTTCAGCGAGTTCTCTGTCTTGATTTATTTGAGATTTTGTGGTGAGTTCATTTTGTCTTGAAATTAATTTTTCCAGCCTTTCTCTGAGTCCTTCACAGTCATTTTTCATTATTTGCAAATTATGCAATGATTGCTCTTTTTCTCTTCTTTCTGCAGCGATTTCTGACTGAAATTGTTTGGCTTTTGCATTCATATCGTTAATATGAGCAGTCAGTTGTCTTATGGCTTCTTGTATCGCTCCTGGGTCGTGCTGTGAGAAGCTGACTCTATGATGATTTTGCTGCTGAATACACATGAGGCCACTTTTAGGTTTGGCAAAGCCTTGCATTTCTCCAGATGGATTGATGATTTCACCTGTAAGAGTGACCACTCTATATCTTTTTGAACCTCCAAATGCAATTTTTCTCGCTTCGTCCATTGTGTCAGTAACGAGTGTATCGCTCATTGCATAATAAAATGCAGATTCTAAGTTTCTATCATCAAATCTTATGATATCGAAAAGTCTTACAGCTCTTGGGTCTGGGCTTTCAAATGGTGCTTTTGCACGTTGTTCCCACTGCTGTTTAACCTTATCCAACACAATAACGTTGACTCTTCCAAGGTTTCTATTTCTAACAAACTCTATAAGTTTTTCTGCATCTTGAACTGTCTCTGCAACAATATTATCAAGTCTTCCCGCAGCTGACGAGACTGCTATATCATATTTATTATCAATAACCCCTAGGTCTCCAAGTCTTCCCAAAATCCCTTCTAATTCCCCAGTTCTTTTAGCTGTATTGATATCTTGCATCAGCTTACTTTTACCTTCCGCCTTTCTTTCATTTTCTTCGATATCTTGAAGCTGCTTTTTGGATTCAGCCAATTGCTTTTTCGCCATATCCAAATCTCCCAACAAATCTTCATAATTTTCTTTTTTATGCTTCACCTCTTCTTGGACAGCTTCAAATCTCCTTTCCATTTCTTGCAGCTCTTTTGTTTTTGCTTCAAGATTTTCCTGGCATGATTCTATGTCATTTTCAATGGTTTTTCTTTCTTCGTCTTCTTGTGCTCTTTCTGATAACAAAAATTCGATTTTCTGTCTGTTTTGTTCTTTTCTGCCATGGAGATCGTCTTGCTGTTTTTTGTATTGAATAAGTTCTTTTTCAAAAGCCAGCTTTTGTTTTTGCATTTCTTCAGTTGCGCTGATGATTTCAGCATTTTTTGCGTTGAATTCTGTTTCTATGACTTCTTTTTCTCTTATAGTTTCTTGCAATGAAGCCACTACAGCTGGAATTTCTTGATTTAACACTTCAAGAGTCCCTCTTATGTCATCTTTTCTTTTGTTTTCAGCTGCAATACTTTTTATAATGTCTTCTTGCTTTTTTGAGATTCCTTTTTTGTTTTCTTCTACTTGGTCATATTTTCTGGACATTTCTTCTACCTCTGCTTTCAATTTTTTCTCTTTATTTACATATCCAATATATTCTTGCTGCTTTGTTTGATACTCATTTATCGCATCAATATGCAATTGCTTCTTTTCATTGAATTGCATTTCCACTTCTTTCAAATTTTCATCAATCGCCCTTATCTCCTCAGTTATTTTTATTTCTTCATTCCAATACTGGTACCTTGACAGCTGATTCCTCAAATTTGCAAAATCATGGACTTCTTTTTCTAACTCAATATACGCTAAAGCTTCATTTTTAGGGTCTTCCAGCTGATTAACAGCTTTTTGGGCTTCTTCCACCCTCAAATTTTTCGCATTTAACTCATCCCCGATATTCTCAAGCTGAGTTTCTGCTTCCTGTATCAGTGGCACATACACATTTGTCCCTATAATTTCTTCCAAATATTCCAAAAGCCCAATTTTCCCTTCATCATTTGGTGGCGCTTTTGGCCTCATCATGGCGATTTGTTCGACTTCTCCTTGAAGAATCAAAAATCTATTGTGTTCCAAGTCGATTCCTTTTGCTTTTAGCCCTTCTTTTACCTGCTCTTGGGTGCTGAGAACTCCATTTAGTTTATAATTTGATGAGCCATCTTTTAAAACTGTACGAGTAAGAGTAAGACTTGACCCTGGAATCACTTGGTACCCGTGCTCTGTGTCGACTATGTCGCTGAAATAGACTGAAACTCGGGCAAAATTGAGATCTGGGAAGCGATTGGAGATGTGGATCAGTTCTGAAAGCTTTTTCAAACGCATTTGCCGCGCTCTTTTGCCAAATGCAAAAAGAAGACATTCTAGTAGGTTGGATTTGCCAGATCCGTTCGGACCGACAACTGCTGTGAAATTCTTGTGGAATGGGCCAATCTCTTTAATTCCTGCGTATGATTTGAAGTTTTCAAGGACTACTCTTTCGATTATAAGTCTTGGCGCGGTTTGGTCACCTGACATTTTATATTTGAATTTAAATGAAATCTTTCTTAAGAGATTCTTAAGGCAAATAAATGCAAGTTTTACATATAACTAAGTTCAATGATGAGACAAATTATCTTAATATTGATCATAGAATTTATTGGAAAGAAAATTTTTTAAATTTAAATTCTTATCATGAAAATTATTTATGATGAGGATTGAAGAATATATATTGAAAATACTTATTTGAATTACTTTGGAAAAAGAATTTTTAATTTTTGGAATAACTAATAGTTAAATAAGAGCAAAGTATTCTATGTAAAAATTTGTAAAAAGGATTATTTTGATATTCACAGATTCATTAAAAAATAAAGATTCCGCAGTAAAATTTCTATAGAAATATGGTAAAAAGCATAATTTAAAAAGTCTTAAATAATTATTTAACTGATAAAGCATGGAATATTATTGAGGGGCCATATTACAATTAATACATATGAAATTACTTGCAAATCTGTTCTCCAGGTTTAAATTCTCCCAAGGAATTCATGATGAATGTGACAGAAAGATTAAAAAATTGGTATTGCTTCTGGTTCTATTTGAAATTCCTTCCGAATTAAAAGAAAATAAAAAATTCATAGAATACTCAAATAGCTACAATAAAGAGACTCTTGAAGTTACCAACAAATTTAATTCAAAATTTAAAAACCTCGCCGGTTATGAAAATAATGTCATCAATGAAATTCAAAATTATCAAGCTCATATCGAATCAATGAGAAAAGCCAAAAACAATAATTAACTTAAGATAAATTGCAATAAATATCCTAGACGCAATTAATTAGGCTAATCATGCAAAGTCTTTTGATGGGCTTAATTTTCTGCAAAATGGACAGAATTATTATTATTGTTTTAAAAGACTAATTATTAGCAAAATGAATTTTGATTATCGAATCAAATTCAACTTTTTGATAATAAATATTCGGCTTTATTTCTGTATATAGCAATCGTATTGAAATGGAATTCAAATTTTTGAAGATCAGGTCATTTAATAATCTTTCTTATTTTATAAAAAAATCATTCCTTCGAACTTATTGTGCATTTTTTATATAATTTAAAGTTAAAACATATTCAGATTATTTAAGCTAATCAAATTTAAAGAGATATCATATGAATTTCAAATTTCTTCTGGTCGTTCCAATTAAACATTAGGACACTTGGAATCTGCCATAATTTTTACTGCATGATAATATTCAATACAAATGAGATTAAATTTTTAAATATGCTTATAAATGGTGCTTTTTAGAATGGCAATTTTTGGAGGAGGATTTTTTTGGTTTCTCCATCTGGCAGAAAAAGAAATAGAAAGAAAGGCAAAAATATCTGAAGACACATCTGAATTATTAAGAGAGATAAATGAAAAATCAATTAAAGCAGCTGTGAAAAAGAAAAAAATTGACATACTGCTATTTAATTTAGATACCAAATATAAAGAGCTATTTGAAACGACTAATAAAAATAAAAAAGTATTTTCTATTTAATTTCAATTGTTATTTTGTCAATAAACCTCCTTATAAGTTCTAATATATCTAGAATCATATGGAATATTTGGGTCAGAAATTTCATTTGGGGGGTGTTTGAATAATTTAAATACTCAATGGAACCTTTAAGAAAACTTTTATCTGCATGTTTTGGCTCGCGCATCATCTATATTGATGATTTATACAGCTATGCAACGTGAAGTGGACTCTTTTGATTGGCCTACAACAAATATAGAAGAAGCAAAAATTATGCAAATTTACAATACTCAAGATACTTATCATATTTGGCTCTTAAAACTAAAGCAGATGAAATAGAAAACCTATATAAACATGAAGAAATTAAAATTGAGAGTTTATTAAAGGAGATCAATTCGAACAAACAAAATCTGAAGCAAGTGGCATATTTCTCTAGAATAATTTAGCTCAATAATAATAAGAATAATAAATATTCAAAACAAAATGTATTAATGCAATTTATAAAAATCATGATTAAAGACAAAGAATAAATTATTTTTCAGGAACAAATTTGAGACAAAAATTATAATTAAAGGATATAAAGAAGAAACAAATTTGAAAAGGTGACTTTAAAATCAGTGCTATTAAAGAAGATAGGCAACAATTCATTTTCTATTTGTGTATAGTTTAATATGACTGAAATTCATCAAACTGGGGGGGGAATTCTAAGCATAGTAATTGTTTAGTTATTTATTATTTGAAGGGTGCTTGAATTTTAGATACAATATTTTAAATGTAATGCTATTTTTTAATGTAGTATATCTATATTTTTATTGCATAAAGATGCTTGTGCGTCATCTATTATAAAGCTATTACTTTAATTTGATGCTCTTTGATTGCTTATCGTTTCATGCATACACTTATCGGATATTATAAACCTATTGTTTATTTATTTTATTGCCTTCCTTTTGTTTGAGTGAAATAATTCGATGTTTTAAACAATAAAATTTTTAATTGAGCTATTTCTATTTCTTATTGCAAAATTATTTAAAATATGCACAATACAATTCGAATTTCATTTTTCTTTATATTCACGAAATTATATAAGCTTAGCTCTGCTTTCTTCTGCATCACAAAGGTTAGCTTTCAAAAATAGTCTGCACTTTTATAATAACTTTTGAGATATTTAAATTCTAATTGAAATATTTATGAGCTTAAATTAAGGTTTTTTCAATTTGAATATCAATTTTAGATGATTCTTAATAATATCATAGAGTTCAGAGAAAACTCAGCAAGAAAATCTTTGCATCAAATAAAAAAGGATATTGAAGATAAACGGAATTCAAGAAGATAAAGAGAGATGTTTATCCAAAAAAAAACGATTGCCTTCATTATATACAATATAAATAATCTTTTTATAATAAAAAAATTTTATTGAAATCACATATGATTTTCTATCATAATGTGGGATACTTTAGATTGCTTGAAATCCATAAAAAGTATAATATTTGAAGAAACCTTCAATTCTCACTTCAAGCTGCCTAAAAGAAAGCCGAAAGAAAACGAAAAATTAGTTGGAATATTATTTATAAAATAAAGGTTTATTCTTGGACTAGCATTGAGAGTTACTAAAGAATTCAGGCTAATTTTGAGCGTTTTCATTCATAATTTTATAAATTAGTTTAAATTCTTTTCAATTTATAATCTATTTAAATATTGGGGGTCTCATTATAATCAATATTGCTATGCAATACTTAAAACTGCTAATTGCAAAACTTAACTTCAAGCATAATTCCTTTGCCAATAGAGAAAATCTATTTAAAAGCATACTCTATGGGTGAACTTTGATATTATATTGCGCAGTCTATAAAAGTGCCACAAAATCAAGAAATAATGCAAACTCAGTTCTTTCTTCACAACTGGCTTTTGATCAAGAATTTC
This sequence comes from Blepharisma undulans, assembly GCA_949751825.1. NCBI lineage: Eukaryota > Ciliophora > Heterotrichea > Heterotrichida > Blepharismidae > Blepharisma > Blepharisma undulans. Next base: position 28,345 of record CATKHM010000192.1, read on the forward strand.
ATCAAGTCATAAAGTTATTCGATATCTATGGAACTAATAACCGCATTCAATAATATAAGAAAGAAATAGAGTTCATGAAATACCAAGTTTCGAACCTTGATGAAATGACTAATTATTACATATAAATTAGCATTTCCTAATATAAAAATATATTTTAAAAGTTATTTACTTATTCTCTCTATTTGCAATTTAAGAGCATGATATTTTCTTCTAATTTCTCTTGCCTGTGTTCTTTGATTGCAGAGAGAAGGAAATATTCAAAAATTGCATTGTCTATCTTATGCCAATATACTAGATATTGAAACTGAATTCATAATTTTTCTGGCATAATTTTCTTTAGATATGCATTCTCCGTTAATTATATAAGTATTCAATTAAAATACTCGTTTCTAAGCTAAATGCCCTTCAAATCAACAGCTGTCCCTTATTGGATTGGAAGGATGCTTTGGATTACAAATTTTCATCAAGGAAAAAAGCAACAATTTTCATTATTTAATTACTATTCTGTTAATCTCGAAGAGAAATACAAAATAGAAGCGGAAAAATTCATCGAAGCAAGAGTTAAAAGAGAAATGCTACTATTTCAGCTTGATTTTAAATATCAAGAATATGCAGATGAAATCAAGAAAAACTCTACAAATAAATAAAATTTATTTTTAATAGATACGACTTTTTTCAATAAAAATTGCGATATTGTTTTCTGAGGCTGATTATTATAGTGAATTTTGTATTGAATATCTATTCATTATGAATTTAGTAATGTGAGTTATCAGCATAAAAAGTTTGGGCATATATCTGAATTGCTATTCATACTCTGGGCTATTTCTAAGAATTTGCTTTTCATAAAAATTTATTATATCCTCATTATATCTATATGGTAGAAACAGAAGCTCAATTTATTTTTTGCTCTCTACAGTAAAATCTTTAGTTAATACTGCTTGCAAAATCTCAAT
>CATKHM010000193.1:0-29212 GCA_949751825.1 Blepharisma undulans
CTCTTAACTTTTCCAAAAGGTCACTAATAGGCACACTGCTATCATTCTTATTTTCATTTGTCTGAGCATTAATTTTCTGGTTATTTAAACACTCCAATTCACTAGACAAGCTCAGCACTTGACTTTTCAATCCCATTTGTTCATTTCTAGCTCTATCTAATTCTTCTTCTAGCTTCATTTTTTCAGAGTTCAATGATTTTCTCAATTCCACTTCTCTGATAATCACTTCTTGTTTTTCTGCTTCACTTTTCATTTCAATATCTTCTCTCAGATATCGTGTATAGCATGGGCTGCATATGCGTTCTAAGTTATTCGTGCTAGGGTGAATCGCAGTAAGAGGAGAGCAGCTTGAACACACTGCTTGATAGCAAAATCGGCTAAATAAACACTACCAAGTATGCTTTTGGACTGAAACAGGGCCTCCTTTTGCAAAGCTAACATTGCAGATTACACAATTATTTTGTGTTTTATAAGCTTTTTTATTTACTGATTTGTCAATAGTTGTTACTTTTAATATAACTTGTTGGGAAGCTTGGAATGTGCCTTGGGGTTGTGAACTGGTTATATCTTGCACAGAAAAATCTGCCATCGTTGCGGATTATTAATTCTTATAAAATGCTTCTTGAAATCTAGCAGAAATTATAATTTACGTTTAAATATCACATAAAGTCAGCATCACATAAGATGGATAAGTTATTTAACAGCTTTTAAGAAAGTCATAACAATAAATGCAAGCAATAAGATAATTACTAGAAAATGAAAGCCAAACTCCATGGAGTGGATAAAAATTTAATTGCCAAGCAAAAATACCAACAACCAGGGCAGCGTAAAATCAAGCCCCAAGACAACACTCAAGCTCTAGAGCTCGACCAATTTTTAAGCACTCGCCTCTCATATTCTTTAACAGAAGCGAATTTAAACCTTGCGCATGTAGGAATTCAGCTCTATGACCCGTTTTCAATCGTTGACAATACAACAAGGCTGAGAAGTGTTTTAAATACAAAAACGATTTCATTGAGCTCAAAAAGCACTAAAAATTTGATGAAAAGAGATTATTCTCAAGTTCTCAGGGCGAAGTCATATAGACTTCTTCCTGCAGAAATAGAAATTGATGATAATGATACAAGACATTATGTCTTTTATGATGAACTAAGCAGATCTAGGAGCAAAAAGAAGCTAAGCCCATTGAATATGAAGAGATCGAAGTCACCATATGCAGCTAACTGGACAATTAAAATTAAAGATGCCGGCAGCTTGCATGGGACGAAAAAAAGATCAGCGTCATTTAGAACTCCGACTGCGAATAGAAGTATTAAAAAGATTGGGATTTTGAGATCGTCAAGCACTGGAAAGAGAGCTAAGCCACAGAGTCCGAGTAAATCTTGTGCATAGATATTTTGATATCATAAATTAAAGGTTTTTGTTTATTTAAATTTAGTAAAGTGATTTATTAAGATTTATTTTAATAACTTGAAATAAGAAGCGAGAGAAAATTACCAATCATAATCATGATTTTCAACCAAATAACATGGAATTGGAACTTTTATATCCAAATTGAACTTGTAATAGTAACGATTAATAGAACAACCACTATCATCAATGAAATTGCAGCCAATATAGAGTTCTCCTTTATTATATGCAAACGACACTTCAGTTAATTCGCATAAGATCGTTGAATCTGCAACTTTTATCCAATCCATGTAATTTTCTACTCCACTCTCATAAATATATCCTCCTCCGCATTCAATCAAATACAATCTCTCCTCTAGATTTGCCAAAATCTTTATTAAACCCTTTGAAAAATCACAATGAATTGTTGAAAAAGAATCAATATCAATTGAGTATAATCAAAGATTTTTACTATTACTTCCTGAAATCAAGATATTTCCATTAAGTTTTATAGCTTGATAGCTATCATCAGCTTCTGGCAAAGTAGATAATTTATTTCATCGATTTTCATCAAAATCATATCTGCTGAACAGAGTTAAATGGCTACGAAAATTAGATTCAAAGAAATAAAGACTTTTATTGAAATAAATTGCAGTTGGTTCATCTCTAAAGGGTTCTCCAGGGATTTTGAATTTGTATTTACAATCATCACTGCTAACTATATATAGAATATGATTATCTTCAGAATTGTAACTGAAGCAGAGCAATTTGTCATCTGAAACATTAGTAATGAAACCTACTCCATCTAAATTTGGAGCTTCCTTCAATCTTTTATAGTCGCAATATTTCCTTTCAATGTCATAAATATATAAACACTTTTGATCATCAGAAAGATAAACATATTTAGTCTCCTCTGTGCATACATTTGCTGATTTTTCAATAAGTGATAATTTCAACTGTTTTGTTGGAACTGATATTGTCTTTTCAAGATTATGAAGCTTTGCATCAAGTTCATTGGAAATTTGAAAAAGAAACGAATCTTCTCTTTTTTCATTTATCTCTAGATGTTGTTTCCAATCTTCAAGTTCTTGCATGCTTTTATCAATATTTCTTTGCAGGTCTTCAACAGATTTCTTGATTTCTATTGATCTTTTTCCCATTACAGTGTTTTTACAACTTTTTAATAAGCTGTCTATCTTTCAAGTCTTGTCCATGAAAGCTTTTAGTGTATTTTCAAGAAAATAATTAATCAATTTCTTTATTACCTCACCTTCTCCAAAAATCTCTTTTATATAGTCAAATGAGTCTTTAGCTACTGGAATTACTTCTTTTGCTTTTAAAATTGCTTTATCAGGATTCAAAGAAAGTGCTGCTATTAGGGGGTCGTTATTAAATTGTGATAGGTCTTGAACTATAGATATTATTTCAAAATACTTATTCAATTCTTCTATTTCAGAATCAATAGAATCCTGAAATTCTTTTATTTTTCTAATTGTTTGAACATGATTCCTTCGAAACATTGCGAGCACGTTTTTTAAATTTTCCTTGTTTTGCATTTCTTTCGAAAGGAAATCGAGAATTGCCCTTTTTGATTGATTATTCGGATTTGAGAGAAGAGAGAATAATGCATGATTACTTTTGAACATTTTCGAATGCATTTCTGTATGGTTAGAGCACAGATATGTTGCAGGAAAAGTGCATCTACATTCATATTGAGGCTGATGATTGCACTCTCATACAGAACATACTTTTCCCTCCATTTTGTTTAAAATATATGATATTGATAATCAATTATCTTATTTAAGTTCAATCAAAGATTTTTTAAAAACTAACTTTATTATTTATTTGGGGTACTAGTGAATGAATTTAATAGGTTTTTAATATAGATCTCTTCTATATTATTTGATTAACACACTAGTTGGTAAATTAATATTAAAAGTTTATATTAGTTTTCAAACATGCACATCCCAATTTCATAAAATTAATCAATTGTAATTATATTCTATGAATATTATACTTATATATTACCGTGAGCTAAAAGGATCATATTTAATTAATTGCTTTAAAATTTAAGCATGGCCGTTTCTATTTGCTCACCAAGATGATCATAGAAGTTGGTAATGCCATCTATTTCAAACTATATACAGTTTTTGAAACAGATTACTTCACCACTGAAGTAATCAAAATAAAATTATTGGTTTTATTATAATTATCATCTTATCCACTTTAGCAGCTCCTTCATGTATAGGATTTATTATAGATATTTAACTATTTTAAGCATGATCTCTTAATATTACAATCAAAGTGAATTTATTTGAGAATTGTCATTTATTATAATAAAAAATTGAAATGAAATTATGAATTAATAATAACTACCAGGGTTAAATGAATAGCACAATATCGGTGTTGGCATATCCAAATTAAATTTGTAATAGAAGCGCTTGATGGATTGACATCTGATTCAATCAATGGAATTGCAGCCAATATAGACTTCTCCTTTATTATATGCTACCATAAATTAAAGGTTTTTGTTTATTTAATTTAGTAAAGTGATTTATTAAGAATGAATTATTTGTTAACATTAAATAAAAAGTGAGATGAGATTAATTAATAATAATTATCTTCAAAATAAAAGCATGGTATTGGAATGGCTAAATTCAAATTAAATTTGTAATAGGTACGCCTTATGGAAATGCCGTTTAAACCAAGTATATTGCATCCAATATAAAGCTCTCCTTTATTATATGCCAACGACACTTTAGTTGTTTTACATAAAATCGTTGAATCTGCAACTTTTATCCAATCCATGTAATTTTCTACTCCACTCTCATAGATATATCCTCCTCCGCATTCAATCAAATAAAATGTCTCTTCTAGATTTGCCAAAATCTTTACTAAACTCTTTGAAAAATCACAATGAATTGTTGAGAAAGAATCAATATCAATTGAATATAATAAAAGATTGCTGCTATTTCTACTTGAAATCAGAATATTTCTATTAAATATTACAGCTTGATAGTCATCATCAGCTTCTGGTAAAGGATTTAATTTAGTTCATCGATTTTCATCAAAATCATATCTGCTAAATTCTGTAAAATTACTTTCATCATCAGGGTCAAAAAGATATAGATTTTTATTAGCATATATAACACTTGGCTCGTTTGAGGATGTTTCAATTAGTTCCAATCTGCATTTATAGTTGCCATCATATATATATAAAAAGTATCCACCACTTTCATCAAAAAATGAGCAGATGAATTCGCTATTTGAAAGATGAGTAATAAATTCTGCTCCCTCTAAATTAGAATACCTTTTCAATACAATTTTATCTTCTGTTTTATTTTCAATGTCATACATAAATAAATTAATTTCATTATCAATGAGATAAACATATTTATTGTCCTCAACAATGCATAAATCTGTTGAGTTTTGAATAAATGGTATTTTTAATTGTTTTGTTGGAGCTGCTATTACTTTTTCGGAATTACAAAGCATTACATCAAGATCTTGTGAAATTTTATAAAGAAACGAATCTCCTCTTTTTTCATTCATTTCTAGATGTTGTTTTCAATCTTCAAGTTCTTGCATACTTTTATCAATATTTTTTTGCAGATCTTCAATAGATTTCTTGAGTTCTATTGATTTTTTTCTCATTACAGTGTTTTTACAACTTTTCAATAAGCTGTCTATCTTTAAAGTCTTGTCCATGAAAGTTTTTAGTGTACTTTCAAGAAAATAATTAATCAATTTCTTTATTACCTCGCCTTCTCCACAAATCCCTTTTGCGTAATCGAGCGAGTCTCTGTTGACTGAAATCATTTTAATAATCAATTTATCTTATTTAAGTTCAATCAAAGAATTTCCTTAAAAATTAGCTTGTATTATATTTGATACTAGCAAATGAATTTAATAGGTTTCCAATATAGATCCCTTCTATATTATGTTATCAACACACTAGATGGCAAATTAATATTAAAGAATTTATATTAGTTATTAAACATTCACATCCCAATTTCATAAACTAATCAACTATAATAACAAGTTTCTATCAAATCTTATATTTATCATATTGACCATGATCTTTTTTTCTCTATGAAATCAAACGGTATGACTAAGAAAGAGCCAAGATCAGTAGAATGATGAAAAATATTTTTATTACTCTTTCCTGAAATCAAAATATTCCATCAAATATTGCAATGCCACAGGGCGTAACTGTAGATTAAGCCTGTACTTGCAATCATGGCAATAAAATTAGGTTTAAATAATATAAATATATCATCAAAATTATTTTGATTTTATCTGATATTCAAGAGTTTATTTCAACAAAAATGGATTTCATGTATTAAACAAATAAAATTTATTGAATTCATTTGGTTAATGAGTCACAATTCATCAAAGTAATAAAGCAACGATCCATAGCAAAGAGCTGATTATAGAAAAAACCTATATTTTATTAACTTAAAAATAAGAAGTGAGATGAATCAATAATTATTCAAATAAATCCTCTTCATACAAATAGCAGGGAATTGGAACTTTTATATCCAAATTGAATTTGTAATAATTACGTTTGATAGAAGAGCCATTATCATCAATGAAATTACAGCCAATATAGAGTTCTCCTTTATTGTATGCTAACGAAATTTTAGTTATTTCACATAAGATCGTTGAATCTGCAACTTTTATCCAGTCAGTGTAATTTTCTACTCCACTCTCATAAACATATCCTCCTCTGCATTCAATCAAGTACAATGCCTCTTCTAGGTTTGCCAAAATTTTTATTAAACCACTTGAAAAACGACAATGAATTGTTGAGAAAGAATCAATATCAATTGAGTATAATCAAAGATTTTTGCTATCCCTTCCTGAAATCAGAATATTTCCATTAAATATTACAGCTTGATAGTCATCATCAGCTTCTGGTAAAGGAGTTAATTTAATTCGTCGATTTCGATCTAAATCATATCTGCTGAAATGAGTTAAATTACTATCAGGCTCAAAAATATACAAGTTTTTATTTATATATAGAGCTTTTGGTTCATTTCTAAAAGGCTCTCCAGTCAACTGAAATTTATAATTATAATCGTCAGTGCCAAAAATACCTAAGATATATAAATCCTGATCGTTATAGTCCAAGAAAAGCAATTTATCGTTAGAAACATGAGTAATGAAATCAACATAATCAAATTCTGAAGATTTTTTCATTCAGATATCTTTTTCTAATTTACTTTCAATATCATATGCAATCAAAGAATTTTCATAATCAGACAGATAAATATATTTGTTTTCGTCTTTATTGCAAAAATATGCTGATTCTTGGATCATTGGCAATTTTAATTGTTTTGTTGGGGCTGATATTATTTTTTCATAATCATAAAGCTTTTCATCAAGGTCTTGGGAAATTTTATAAAGATGCGAGTCTTCTTTTTTTTCATTATTCTCTATATATTGTTTTCAATCTTCAAGTTCTTTCATGCTTTTATCAATATTTTCTAACAAGTCTTTAATAGATTTCTTGAGTTCTACTGACCTATTTCCAATTACAGTGCTTTTACTTCTTTTCAATAAGCTCCCTATATTTAAAGTCTTGCCCTTGAAAGTTTTTAGTATATTTTCGAGAGTATAATTGATCATTTTCTTTATTACTTCTTCTTCTCCAACAATTATTTTTGCATAGCTAAGTGAGTCTAAAGTTTCTGGAATCATTTTTTTAACTTTTAGAACTGCTTCATCTGGATTTAAAATTAATGCTGCTATCAATGGATCATAATCAAAATGTGATAATTCTTGAACTTTGGAAATTATTTCAAAATACTTATGTAATTCTTCTATCTCAGAATCAGTGTTCTTCTGTATTGTTTTTATCTTTGATATTGCACTAATATGATTCCTTCGAAGTGTTGTGAGCTCTTTTTTTAAGTTTACTTTATTAAGTATTTCATTTGAAAGAAACTCAAGAATCGCATCTTTTGATTTATCAATAGGGTTTGAATAAAGAGAGAATAATGAATGATTACTTTTGAATAACTCAGCATGCTTCTCGATATGTTTCCTGCATAAATTTGATCCGGGGAAAGTGCATCTGCACTCATATTCAGCTTGATATTTGCACTCTCAAACTGAGCATACTTTCGCCTCCATTTCTAATAAATATAAATAGCATCGATAATTATTTTAACTTATTATGCTAATTATAGAAAGACATAAAATTTATGGAATGCAAATGCCTTTTCACAACATCAATTAATTTTTTAAAATATCTTTTAGATTTTAGATGAACTTATTGGAAAAAATAAGGCAATCGTACAAGATAAGCCTATTCAAATGAATTGATCTTAAAAGACAAAACCTGGTTCTGTTATGCAAATTAAAAAATAAAAATTATTAGAACCTTTGTTGTTTCGAATGCTGATTAATATCTCGTCATTTACCTCTTCTTTTAGATGAGTTTATTATAATAGATATATAGCAGTTCTATAGAATATCTTCAAAATTTTAATCTCCTGATCTTTTATCAAATTAATTATTTAAGAAAGTTTCTTTTACCAATTATTTTAATTAATTACAAGTATGAATAATATGCTATTCGTGCCAAAAGCATGGTATTGGCATGGGCATATCCAAATTAAATTTATAATAGTAACGCTTGATGGAACGTCCATATTGATAATCATTAATATTGCAGCCAATATAGAATTCTCCTTTATTATATGCAACCGATATTGAATCAGTATTATATTGGATTGTTGAGCATGCAATTCTTATCCAATCATTATAATTTTCTATTTCGCTCTCATAGATATATCTATCGCATTCAATCAAATATAATCTTTCTTCAAGATTTATGAGAATCTTTATTTTATTCTTTGCAAAATCATAAGGAATTGTCGAGAAAGAATCAATATCAATTGAATATAAAAAAAGATTGCTATTTTTATATCCAGTAATCAAAATATTCTCATTAAATATAGCACAATTATAGTTTCCATCAATTTCTGGCAAAGGAGTTAAGCTAATCCAATGATTTTTATCTAAATCAAATCTACTGAAATGAGCTAAATTAGTAAAAATATTAGGTAAAAAGCAGTAGAGACTTTTGTTTAAATAAATACAGTCTGAAATTCATTCTTCAAATGAGCAAGATAGTTGTAATTTGTAGTTATAATTGCTATCAACTATAAATAATGCATTTTCATTATCGTCCGTTTGGCCAAAGCATAATATCTCATCATTTGGAAGATTAGCTAGGAACTTATAATACACATATTGGTGTAAAAAGTATACTGATGAAGACACTTCTGTTTTACTTTCAGTGTCATATATGAACGAAGATTCAATGCTATCAGTGAGAAAAAGATATTTATCCATATTGCATAAGTTTTCTGAGTTTTGGAATTTTGGTATTTTTAATTGAGTGTTTGAAATTTTTATTGTTTTTTCAAGATTCCAGAGCTTTGCATTGAGGTCTTTAGAAATTTCATAAAGAAATAAATTTTGTTTTTCATTTTCAATGTGTTGCTTTCAATCTTCAAGTTCTTTCTTGCTTTTATCAATATTTCCTTTTAAATCGTCAATAGATTTCTTGAGTTCTGTTAATATATTCCCATTTCCAGTGTTTTTGCATTTTTTAAGCAAGCTGTCTATATTCATAGTCTTATATTGAAATGTTTTTACACTATCTTCAAGAAAGTAGCTGATTATTTTCTTGATTAATTCGCCTTCTCCAAAAATCTCTTTTATATAGTCAAATGAGTCACTAGCTACTGGAATTGCTTCTTTTGCTTTTAAAATTGCTTCATCTGGGCTCAAAGATAGTGCTGCTATCAGTGGATTATTGTCGAACTGTGGTAATATTTTAATTTTGGAAATTATTTCAAAATGCTTTTTTAATTCTTCTAGGCATATCCAAATTAAATTTATAATAGTAACGCTTGATGGAGTTTTCACCATGCTCATCATTAAAATTTCAGCCAATATAGATTTCTCCTTTATTATATGTACACCAAACTTGATCAGGATTAGACTCGATTGTTGAGACTGCAATTCTTATCCAATCCGTATAATTTTCAATTTCACTCTCATAGATATATCCTCCGCATTCAATCAGATACAGTCTCTCTTCAAGATTTATCAGAATCTTTATTGTACCCTTTGCAAAATCATAATCAATTGTCGAGAAAGAATCAATATCAATCGAGTATAATAAAAGATTGCTATTTCCACACCCAGAAATCAAAATATTCCTATCAAATATTACACACTTATGGTCCTCATCATCTTCTGGCAGAGGAGTTAAGTTAATCCAACGATTTTCATCTGAGTCAAATCTACTGAATTGAGCTGAATTATTTGGATAACTAACTCAAATGCAGTAGAGACTTTTATTTAAATAAATATAATCTGATATTCATTCAGCGCATGCTCAAGATTGCTGCAATCTGCAGTTATAATTGCTATCAACTATAAATAATACACCTTTCTCTTCACATGTATAACCTGAAAATAAAAGCTCACCATTTGGAAGATTAGCTAGGAACCTAACGCCCCTATAATGTTCTGAAGTTTCCAATTTTTTTTCCACTTCTGTTTCACTCGCAGTGTCGTATATGAATAAATTTCGATCGTTATCAGCAAGATAAAGATATTTATTTTCCTCCATATTGTTCACTGAATTTTGGATTTTTGGTATTTTTAATTGATTTTTTGAAGTTGCTCTTGCATTTTTAAGATTTCTGAGCTTTGCATTGAGGTCTTGAGAAATTTCATAAAGAAACGAATATTTTTGATTTTCATTGCTTTCTATGTTTTGCTTTCAAGCTTCAAGTTCTTTCTTGCTTTTATCAATATTTTCTTTTAAATAGTCAATAGATTTCTTGAGTTTTGTCAACCTATTTCCATTTACAGTGTTTTTATATTTTTTAAGCAAACTGTCTATCTTCATAGTCTTGTATTGAAATGTTTTTACACTATCTTCAAGAAAGTAGCTGATTATTTTTTTGATTAATTCGCCTTCTCCAAAAATCTCTTTTATATAGTCAAATGAGTCACTAGCTACTGGAATTACTTCTTTTGCTTTTAAAATTGCTTCATCAGGGCTCAAAGATAATGCTGCTATCAGTGGATTATTATCGAACTGTGGTAATCTGTTAATTTTGGAAATTATTTCAAAATGCTTTTTTAATTCTTCTATCTCAGAATCAGTACCTGCTTCAATGGCTTGTGGGAAAATGGCCATAAAGATGACAAGCATGTCTATAAATGGCCTTTTGGCAATTAATGCATTAGAATGTTTAGCTCCCTCTTTAATCTGTCATAGTCTCTTATCAAGTAATTTTATTTAGATTTGCTAATTATAGTGATTTTGAACACTATAAGTTTTGGCAAGCAAAAAGATTATTTTCAAAATTATGCGATTAGAATTTTTAGTCCAAATTTTATTTAAAATTTGCCTCTCTATCAGCTGGCAGTATTATTGCTCGCATCAGATAAAAGAGGATTAACTGTAAATTAAACCTGAAATTACAAGAAAATTAAGTTTCATCAGAATTATTTTGACACAATTTATTGAATTCATTTTGATTAATGAGCTGCAATCTATCAAAAAAAAGCACAAATACAAATACCAATATTTCATATACTATAATTTAATGGCATGATCTGCTTTTGGCATTGTGTAGATTTAAATAATAAAGCAAAAATCTCAAGTGACAAGAGGATCATTATTAATTAATCGTCTTTAAATATAAGTTAAGATGTTCCATTTGTATGGCAAAGTCATCGAACTGCAGCATGCTATCTATCTCAAATTATATATCAATATATCTATCAGTAAAGCCAATACATTTTTTGATGTGCTAGCTCAGAAAATAAAATTATTGAATATTTCTGGTTTCAGAATATAACTATCATCTTATTGGCTTGAATATCTGCTTCATGATAAGATTTATAATAGATATTTAATTATTTCGAAATTCTTTTAGAAATAATCTCAATATTGCCCATTAAAGTAAAATTATTTCAGAATTGCCATTTATTATACTCAGAATAGAAATGAAATTAGAAATTAATGATAATGATTTTAAGCTTCAAATAAATGGCACAATTTCGGCATTGACATATTCAAACAAAATTTGTAATAGTAGCGCTTGACGGATTTGCCTGTTCTTACATTGATGTCATTTCAGCCAATATAGAATTCTCCTCTATTATATGTTAGCCAAACTTGAGCAGGATTATGCAGGATTGCTGAGCCTGCAATTCTTATCCAGTCAGTGTAGATTTCAATTTCACTCTCATAGATATATCCTCCACATTCAATCAAATACAGTCTCTCTTCTAAATTTACCAGAATCTTTATTGTATTCTTTGCAAAATTATAATCAATTGTCGAGAAAGACTCAATATCAATGGAGTATAATAAAAGATTGCTATTTCCACGCCCAGAAATTAAAATATTCTTATTAAATATAGCAGTTTGATGATTCCAATCATATTTTGGTACAGGAATTAAGTTAATCCAACGATTTTCATCTATATCATATCTATTGAATAATGTTAAATAACGTTTTTTATAATTTGTAAAGCAATAGAGACTTTTATTGAAATAGATAGCTTTATCCACATATAAATCATGCATTTTAGATAGCTGCAATCTGCATTCACAATTACTATCAGCTATAGATAATATATTTTCTCTTGATCTATTAACACTTAAGCAGAGAAATTCGCCGTCTGGAAGGCTAGTCATCAATCTGACATAATAGACTCCTGAACCCATATAAAAATATTTTTTCTCTTCTGTGTTATTTTCAGTATTATAAACGAACCTATATTTATCATCTTTAAGATAAATATATTTATTTTCCTCTATACTGCATAATTCTGCTGATTTTCAGATTATTGATATTTTTGGTTGTTTTTTTGAGGCAAGAATTGACTTTTCAAGATTGCAAATCTTTTCATCGAGATCTTGGGATATTTTATCTAGAAACGAGTCTTCTCTTCTCTCTATATGTTGCTTTCAAGTTTTGAGTTCTTTCTTTTTACTATCAATACTCAATATCAGATCATCAACAGATTTTTTGAGTTTTACCAGCGTATTTCCATTTAAAGTCCTTTTATAATTTTTAAGTAAGTCGTCTATCTTCAAAGCCTTGTCTTGAAAATATTTTACAGTGTCTTCGAGGAAATAATTAATAATTTTCTTAATTACTCCACCTTCTCCAAAAATCTCTTTTGTGTAGCTAAATATATCTCTGGTTTTCGGAATCATTTCTTTGACTTTTAAAATTGCTTCAACAGGATTTGAATACAAAACTGCTATCAATGGATCATTATCAAATTGTTCTGATTTTTGGACTTTGGAAGTCCTTTCAAAAAACTTATTTAATTCTTCTATTTCAGAATCGGTATTCTTCAGAGCTGCTTTTATTTTCGGAATTATATCGCAAATATGATTGTTTAAAAACACCAGCAGCTCTTTCTTTAAGTTTTCTTTATTACGCATTTCTTTGATAAGAAACTCTAGAATTGCTTTCTTTGGTCCATCCATTGGGATTGAATAAAGAGAGAATAATGAATGATTATTATTTGGTAGCTTGATATGATTCTCTAGGTGGTTTTGGCATCAATAAGATTTGGGAAAAGTGCATCTGCATTCATATTCAGCCTGATTCTTGCACCCAGATACTGAGCATATCATTATCTCCATTTATATTATTTGGACCCCCAATTAATTATTTATCTTAAATTAAAGCTATATCAACTTAATTAAGCTTTTTCATTGCAATATTTATTTTAGGTAGACGATAAATTTTATTAAGATCATTTATTATAAGCAAACATTCAGACAGAAAATTACTTACAAAAAAAAAAGTAACCGTCAAAAAGGGTTTAACAAGCCTAATATTTGATAGCTATAAAGTATGTAAATTTTGGCAAGGAAAAAGATTATTTTCAAATTTATGCAACTGTGGAAAATATTTTTTATATAAAACAAAGCGTCGAAAAAATATACCTCGCTATCAGCGAGCAAAGTTCCTTGCTCGCACCATATAAAAGAGAGTTACTGTGAAGTAGGCTTATAATCGCAAATATGGCAACTATTGAATTCATTTTGGTTACCAAACGCAATCTATCAAAAATAATAAGAACAATACAGATACCGATGTTTCATTTACTATAGCTCAATGACAAGAACTGCTTTTGGATACTGGAGAGTCAAGTAATAAAGCAGAAATCCTTAGCAAAGAGATAAGAGGATCGATCATATTTAATTAAGTGCGTTAGACTTAAGCCTGGGCATTTCTATTTTCGCATCAAAATGATTCAGAAACTGGAATAAATAATTATGAAATTAATAATAACGACAATAATTATCAGCTTCAAATGAATAGCATGGTGTCGGGATTGGCATATTCAAATTAAATTTGTAATAGCCTCGCTTGATGGACTTGATATCCCCGGAGTTTCTATCGAAGGTATTGCAACTAATATAGAATTCTCCTTTATTATATGTTATCCAAACTTGATTAGGATTAGATTGAATTGTTGAGCCTGCAATTCTTATCCAGTCCGTATAACTTTCTATTTCACTCTCATAGATATATCCTCCGCATTCAATCAAATACAGTCTCTCTTCGAGATTTATCAGAATTTTTATTTTATTCTTTTCGAAATCATAATCGATTGTCGAGAAAGAATCAATATCAATGGAGTATAATAAAAGATTCTGGTTTTTTAACCCAGAAATCAAAATATTATCATTGAATATTACACACTTAGGATACTCATCAAATTTTGGCAGAGGAGTTAAGTTAATCCAACGATTTTCATTTAAATCATACCTCTTGAATATTTTGACACTATAAATAGAATAATAAAAAAAGCAATAAAGGCCTTTATTGAAATATACAGCTTCACTCGCATGTAAATCATGCATTCTAGGTAGCTGCAATTTGCATTCATAATTACTATCAACTATAAATAATATATCTTCTTCTTTATCATTACGGCCTGAACAGAATAATTCGCCGTTTGGAAGGCCAGCCAGCAATATAGCAATATTTTTTTCTGGAGTTTTATTCAAATATGTTTCCTCTTCTGTGTTAGTTTCAGTGTCATAAACGAACTTATGTTCATCGTCATTAAGATAAATATATTTATTTTCCTCCATAATACATAAATGTGCTGGTTTTTGGATTATAGGTATTTTTGATTGTTTTTTTGAAGTAAGAATTGTCTTTTCAAGATTACAAATCTTTGTATTGAGATCTTGTGAAATTTCATAAAGAAACGAATCTTCTCTTCTCTCTATATACTGCTTTCAATCTACAAGTTCTGTTTTTCTTCTATCAATATTCAAGATCAGATCTTCAATCGATTTTTTGAGTTTTATTAGCCTATTTCCATTTACGCTATTTTTGTAATTTTTAAGTAAACTGTCTATTTTCAAAGCCTTGTCTTGAAAAGTTTTTACAGTATCTTCTAAAAAATAGTTAATAATTTCTCCAATTTTTCTACCTTCCCCAAAATTCTCTTTTGTGCAGCCAAACATATCTCTGGTTTCTGGAATCATTTCTTTGATTTTTATGACTGCTTCATTTGGATTTAAAGATAGTGCTTTGATCAACGGATTATAATTAAATGATGACGATCTTTGAACTTTGGAAATTTTTTCAAAATACTTATTCAATTCTTCTATTTCAGAATCGATATTCTTTACAATTGCTTTTATTTTTGGGATTATATCGCAAATATGATAACTTAGAATTTCTACAAGTTCTTTCTTTAGCATTTCTTTATTACACATTTGTTTGGCAAGAAACTCAAGAATTGCTTCCTTTGGCGTATCGATTGGAATTGAATAAAGAGAGAATAATGAATGATTAGTTTTAAATAACTTGATATGATTCTCTACATGCTTACTGCATAAAGAACACCCAGGAAAAGTGCATCTGCACTCATATTCAGCCTGATTATTGCACTCAAATACTGAGCATATCTCCACCTCCATATATATTATATATTACGGCAAAATTATCTGATTATCTTAAATTAAAGCTATTTAGCTCAATTAAAGCTATCTATTTATATTTATTTGGTGATGAATGAGGTATTCAATATAGATTCCTCCTTCGTTTTGTTAAAAATAAACTTGGATTGATAGCTTATTAAAGATACATTTAATATTCAATCATATTAATCACAAATTTCACTTTCATAACTATCATAAGAATATTTCTTTTGTCGTCAGAAAACAAATAAAAATTATTTTAATTAATAACAATTATCATTATTATAATTATCGAACCAAGAGCATAGTAATGGAATAGGTGCATCCAAATTAAATTTGTAATAGTAACGCTTGAGGGAATATCCATTATTTTCTATATCATTCTCATTGCAGCCAATATAAAATTCTCCTTTATTATATGCTACCGATACTGTATCAGGTTTAAATAGGTATATTGAGTCTGTAATCCTTTTCCAATCAGTGTAACTTTCAAAATAGCTCTCGTATATATATCCTGTGCATTCAATCAGATATAGGCATTCTTCGGGATTTACTAGAATCTTTATTTTATCCTTTGCAAAATCATAAGGAATTGTCGAGAAAGAATCAATATCAATTGAATATAAAAGCAGTTTGCTATTTTCACGGCCAGAAATCAAAATATTCCTATTAAATCTTACACACGTACGATGCGTATCAGATTCTGGCAGAGAAGCTAAGTTGATCCAATGATTTTCATCTATTTGTCTCAAATTATATAACTATCATCTTATCAGTTTTAGCATCTGCTTCATGATAAGATTTATAATAGATATTTAATTATTTTGAAATTCTTTTAAAAATAATCTCAATATTGCCCATTAAAGTAAAATTATTTCAGAATTCCAATTTATTATACACAGAATAGAAATGAATTTAGAAATTAATGATAATAATTTATGCATCAAATAAATGGCACAATATCGGCATTGGCATATCCAAATTAAATTTGTAATAGTAGCGCTTGACGGATTTGCATTTTTCTGCATCAAGGTCATTGCAGCCAATATAAAATTCTCCTTTATTATATGTTAACCAAACTTGATCAGGATTATATAGAATTGTCGAGCCTGAAATTTTTATCCAATCAGTATAACTTTCAATTTCACTCTCATAGATATATCCTCCACATTCAATCAAAAACAGTCTCTCTTTTAAATTTGCCAGAATCTTTAATGTATACTCTGAGAAATTATAATCAATTGTCGAGAAAGAATCAATATCAATCGAATATAATAAAAGATTGCTATTTCTACGCCCAGAAATTAAAATATTCTCATTGAATATAGCAGTTTGATAATTCCAATCACATTTTGGTACAGGTGTTAAGTTTATCCAACGATTTTTATCTATATCATATCTATTGAATAATGTTAAATAACATTTTTTATAGTTTGTAAAGCAATAGAGACTTTTATGAAAATAGAAAGCTTCATCCACATATAAATCATGCATTTTAGATAGCTGCAATCTGCATTCACAATCACTATCAGCTATAGATAATATATTTTCTCCTTTATCATTACGGCTTGAACAGAATCATTTGCCGTCTGGAAGGCTAGCCATCAATCTGACACTATAGACTCCTGAACCCATATAAAAACATTCTTTCTCTTCTGTGCTATTTTCAGTATCATAAACGAACCTATGCTTATCATCATTAAGATAAATATATTTGCTTTCCTCTATATTGCATAAATGTGATTTTTGGATTATTGGTATTTTTGATTGTTTTTTTGAAGTAAGAATTATTTTTTCAAGATTGTAAAGCTTTTCATCAAGATCTTGGGATATTTTAGAAAGAAACGAATTTTCTCTTCTCTCTATATATTGCTTTCAAGTTTCAAGCTCTTTCTTTCTAATATCAATACTCAATATCAGGTCATCAACAGATTTTTTGAGTTTTACTAGCGTATTTCCATTTAAAATGCTTTTAAAATTTTTAAGTAAGTCGTCTATCTTCAAAGCCTTGTCTTGAAAAGCTTTTACAGTGTCTTCAAGGAAATAATTAATAATTTTCTTAATTACTCCACCTTCTCCAAAAATCTCTTTTGTGCAGCTAAATATATCTCTGGTTTTCGGGATCATATTTTTGATTTTTGAAACTGCTTCATCTGGATTTAAATACAACGCTGCTATCAATGGATCATTATCAAATTGTTCTGATTTTTGGACTTTGTAAATTCTTTCAAAGTACTGATTTAATTCTTCTATTTCAAAATCGGTATTCTTCAGAATAGCTTTTATTTTCTGAATTATATCGCAAATATGATTGTTTAAAAACACCAGCAGCTCTTTCTTCAAGTTTTCTTTATTATGGATTTCTTTTGTAAGAAACTCTAGAATTGCTTTCTTTGGTCCATCGTTTGTAATTGAATCAAGAACGAACAATGAATGATTATTATTTGGTAGCTTGATATGATTCTCTATGTGGTTGCGACATAAATAATATCCAGGAAAATTGCATCTGCATTCATATTCAGCTTGATACTTGCACCCAAATATTGAGCATATCATTACCTCCATTTATATTATTGAAGACCCAATTAGTTATTTTATCTTAAATTAAAGCTATATTAACTCAATCAATGCTTTATCATCTATATTAAACTTTAATCATAGCAGTCTCTTATAAAGTAAATTATTTAACTCCTCCTTTAAGAAGTGCTTCTCTTATTAAACTTGAAAATAAAAAGCAAGATGAAAATTAAGATTAAAAGAAAGAAGAATCTTCAAACCAAAAGCATGGGACTAGCACTGGCGCATCTAAATTGAATTTGTAATAGTAGCGCTTGATCGATGTTCCATTATCACGGTTACTGATATTGCAGCCAATATAAAATTCTCCCTTATTATATGATAACGACACTTGATCAGGATCAATTTGGATTGTTGATTCTACAATCCTATTTCAATCAGTGTAACTTTCAATTTCACTCTCATAAATATATCCTTTGCATTCAATCAAATACAACCTTTCTTCTTGATGTATTAAGATCTTTCTTGTATCCTTGGTAAAACGATAATCAATTGTCGAGAAAGAATCAATACCAATTGAATATAATCAAAGATTGCTATGTCAACGCCCGGAAATCAAAATAGTTCCATTGAATATTACACTGTGAAATTTATCATCAGAATCTCACATTGAAGTCAATTGAAACCAACGATTTTCATTGAAATCAAATCTGCAAAGGGAGTAAAATGATAAGAATCATTTTCAAAGCAATAGAGACTTCCGTCATAATAAATAGCATCTTCTATTGATCTAGACTCTCCAGTAAAATTCTCTATTGAGCAGTATCTAGAATGATAATCAATAATCAATAATTTACTTTTATCTCGATATTTTTGATATGACAAGAATAATTTGTCATTTGGAAGTTGAGTGAAGAACTTGATTCAGCCAAAATCATAATATTTTCCCAAACTGTTTGAGTCTTCTGCTTTATTTTCCGTGTCATAAATAAAAAAATTACCATGTTCATCAATAATATAAAGATAGTTATTTTCTCACATATTGCGCGAATTTATTGATTTTTGGATCATTGGTATTTGGATTTGGTTTTTTGAATCAAGGATTTTCTTTTCAAGAGTGCAAAGCTTTTCATTGAGATCTTGAGAAATTATAGAAAGAAACGAATTTTTTCTTTTTTCATTCGATTCTATATGTTGTTTTCAAGCATTAAGCTCTTTCTTGCTTTTATCAATATTTTCTATTAAATTTTCAACAGATTTCTTAATTTCTGCAAATCTATTTCTATTTAGATGATTTTTGCAGCTGTTTAGTAAACTGTCTATCTTCAAGGTCTCATCCATGAAATTTTTTACACTATCTTTTAAGAAATAATTGATAATTTTCTTAATTACTTCTCCTTCTCCAAAAATCTCTTTTGCATAGTCAAATGAGTCTTTGGTTACTGGGATTATTTCTCTAGCTTTTAGAATTGCTTCATCAGGATTTAAAGATAATACTGCTATCAATGGATCATTATCAAATTGTGATAAGTCTTGAACTTTGGAAATTATTTCAATTTGCTGATTTAGCACTTCTATATCAGAATCAGTATTCGTCAGAATTGTTTTAATTTTTAAAACTAAATCACGTGCATGATTGCTTAAAAGCACTATGAGCTCTTTTTTTAGGTTCTTTTAGTAAGTATTTCTTTAGTAATAAATCCCATAATTGCTTCCTTTGATTCGTTAATTGATATTTTAATCAGAGAGACTAATGAATGATTATTATTTGGTAGCTTGATATGCTGCTCGATGTGCTTGCTGCATAAATAAACTCCAGGAAAAGTACAACTGCATTCATATTCAGCCTGAAACTTGCACCCTGATTCTGAGCATATCTTTATCTCCATTTATATTGTGTATATTATAGCCCCAATAATTAATTTATCTAAAATTAAAGCTATTTTGACTCAATTAAAGCTTTCTTATTTCAATTAAATTTGTAGTATTTGATTTGAGGCAATAAATGAATTTATTTAAATTTTCTATATAAACCCTCATTAATTAAAGAGAAATAACTTGGATTGACAATCAAATATAATAAATTTTCTATTAATTGTAAGAATGCTCATCCCAATTTCATTTTATAAGCCAAAAAGCTGTAATTAATTCTATCAAATGTTATTTTTTGCATGGAATATTCTATTTATCCTCTGGAAGTAAAATGAGACAGTTGAGGAAGAGCCAGAATAACCGATAATGAAAACAAGTTATTTTAATTTTCATGAAGCCAGAATACTTCTTGAATCTCACATTCTGATAACTTTTATTAGTTGAATAAATTATAGTTAATTTAAATCATTGATTTCTATTTAATCAAATATTTACTTTGGATAATAACTCTATAAATTTGTTCATATTTATTGAGAGAATTAAAAATGCTATAATTGAACAAAAGTTTCTAAAATCACTTATTAAATGAATTTATTATGAATGGTTTATTTTATTACACTCAAAAATAAGGAGTGAGAGAAAATTATTGAAATTAATACAAATCATCATCTTCAAACCAAAAGCATGGTATCGGGACTGGCATGTGCAAATTAAATTTGTAATAATTTCGCTTAACAGATAATATGTAATTGCGATCAAAGAAACTGCATCCAATATAGAGCTCCCCTTTGTTATATGCTAACGAAATCTGAGCTATTTCACCTTTAATTGTTGAATCTGCAACTCTTATCCAATCAGTGTAATTTTCAATTCCACTCTCATAAATATGTCCTAATCCGCATTCAATCAAATAAAATCTCTCTTCTAGATTTCCAAGAATCTTTATTAAACCATTTGAAAAATCATAGTTAATTGTTGAGAAAGAATCAATATCAATTGAATATAATAAAAGATTTTTTCTTCTGCCTGAAATCAGGATATTTCCATTAAATATCACACTGTGATGATCATAATCAACTTTTGGCATTTGACTTAATTTAATTCAACGGTTTTCACTCATATCATATCTACTGAATAGAATTAAATCCCTTTCAA
This sequence comes from Blepharisma undulans, assembly GCA_949751825.1. Classification (NCBI taxonomy): domain Eukaryota; phylum Ciliophora; class Heterotrichea; order Heterotrichida; family Blepharismidae; genus Blepharisma; species Blepharisma undulans. The sequence goes on from CATKHM010000193.1 coordinate 20,945, forward strand.
AATCAGGTTCCAAGAAATAGAGACTTTTATTGAAATAAATAGCTTCTGGTTGATTTCTAAAGAGAGCTCCCGTTAATTCGTATTTATATTCATAATCACTGTCAATTATAAAATAAAAATTTTTATCATGGTCCCCGTTATCATTGTAGCCTGATCAAAGTAATTCGCCATTTGGAAGAGAAGCAATGAACTCAAGTGCATTAATTTTTTTTAAAGCTTTCTTAAGTTTGATTTTATTTTCTGTTTTTGTTTCAGCGTCATAAATGAATAAATTTTTTTCAGGATCACACAGATAAGTATATTTATTCTCCTCTGTAGTGTATAAATTTGTTGAGTTTGAAATCAATGGTATTTTTAATTGTTCTGTTGGGGCTGCTGTTATTTTTTCAGAATTACAAAGCTTTACATCAAGATCTTGGGAAATTTTATAAAGGAACGAATTTTGAGATGATTGATCACTTTCTATATGTTGTTTTCAATCTTCAAGTTCTTTTATACTTTTATCAATATTTCCTGCCAAGTCTTCAATAGATTTCTTAAGTTCTGTTGATTTCTTTCCAATTATAGAGTTTTTACAACTTTTAAGTAAGCTGTCTATATTTAGCGTTTTGTTCATAAAAGTTTTTAATATATTTTCGAGGAAATATTTGATAAATTTCTTTATTGCTTCTCCTTCTCCAAAAATTTCGTTTGCATAGCCACATGAGTCTTTGGCGACTGGAATCATTTCTTTGACTTTTAGAACTGCTTCATGAGGATTTAAAGATAGTGCTGCTATCAATGGATCATTATCGAATTGTGATAAGTCTTGAACTTTGGATATTTTTTCAAAATACTTATTTAATTCTTCTATTTCATAATCAGTATTCTCCTTAATTGTTTTTATTTTTGATATTTGACTAATATGATTCCTTCTGAATGCTGTGAGCTCTTTTTTTAAGTTTTCTTTATTAAGAATTTCTTTAGAAAGAAACTTAAGAATTGCATCTTTTGATCCATCAATTGAGGTTGAATAAAGTGAGAATAATGAATGATTATTGTTGAATAGCTCAGCATGTTTCTCTATATGCTTGCTGCATAAATAAGATCCAGGAAAAGTGCATCTGCACACATATTCAGGCTGATACTTGCATTTTCATACTGAACATACTTTTCCCTCCATTTCTATTAAATTTTTACAGCATCAATAATTAATTTATCTTAAACTATTTTAGCTCAGCTAAAGATGTTCTGAAAAATTAACTTATATTTTTATTGGGGTATGATGAATGAATTTTACAGGGTTTTCAAAATAGATTCCTTCATTATTATATGAGCAATACACTGAACTGTCAAATTAATTACCAAAGAGTTTAATATTAGTTATCAATAATACGCATCCTCAATTTCATAAACTAATTAACTGTAATTAAATTTTAACAAATATAATATTTCTATATTTGCCATGATCCTATTTTTCTCTATGAAATCAGATGGGAAAGTTGATTAAAAATCAAAATCAGTTGAATAATGAAAAATATTTTTATTAATCTTTAAAAAATTAAATAATTCCATCAATATCGTAATATTAAAACTCATATCTGCTTGAAGCATTTTAGCTGCGATTCTATTCAATTGATTTCTTGAGTTCTACTACCTATTTCCAATCAGAACGTTTCTGCATTTTTTAACCAAATTGTCTATTTTCATGGTCTTGCTTTGGAATATTGGTATGATATCTTTTAGAAAATAGTTGAGCATTTTCTTTATTGCTTCGCCTTCCCCAAAAATTTCTTTTGTGTAGCTAAACATATATCCGGCTTCAGGAATCATTTCTTTGATTTTTAAAATTGCTTCATCAAGATTTAAATATAGCGCTGCAATTAATGGATCATTATCAAATGATGATGATCTTTGAACCTTGGAAATTTTTTTCAAAATACTTATTTAATTCTTCTATTTCAGAATGAGTATTCTTTAGAATTGCTTTTATTTTTTGAATTATATCACAAATATGATTGTTTAAAAACACTATCAACTCTTTCTTCAAGTTCTCTTTATTACGCATTTCTTTGGTAAAAAACAAGAGAATTGCTTTCTTCGGTCCATCTATTGGAATTTCAAAAAGAGAGAATAATGAATGATTATTATGATCCTCCATATGGTTGCTACATAAATAAATTTCAGGTAAAGTGCATTTGCATTCATATTCAGCCTGAAACTTGCACTCTTTAACCGAACATAATATTACCTCAATTTATATTATTGTAGCCCCAATTGATTTTTATATCTTAAATTAAAGCTTATTACCCCAATCAAAGCTCTTTCATCAAAACAGCTTGTAATATTTATTTGGGTAAATGTTAATTTTATAAACTTTTCAAAATATATAGATCTGATTTACTATAAACAATCAAAATAAAAATTAAATTATGAATTAAATTAATTCTGCATAAAATGAATAGCATGGTATCGGAATTGGCATATCCAAATTAAATTTGTAATAGTAGCGCTTGATGGACACTATGGACTGGGAGTTTCCATCGAAGGTATTGCAACCAATATAGCATTCTCCTTTATTATATGCTATCCAAACTTGATCAGGATTAAGCAGTATTGTTGAGCCTGCAACTTTTATCCAGTCTGTATAATTTTCAATTTCACTCTCATAGATATATCCTCCGCATTCAATCAGATACAGTCTCTCTTCGAGATTTATCAGAATCTTTATTTTATCTTCTTCAAAATCATAATCAATTGTTGAGAAAGAATCAATATCAATCGAATATAATAAAAGATTGCTGTTTTTATCCCCAGAAATCAAAATATTCTCATTGAATATTACACATGTATGGTGCTCATCATATTTTGGTACAGGAGTTAAGTTAATTCAACGATTTTCATCTAAATCATATCTATTGAATATACTTAAATCACGACCTTCATCATTTGTAAAGCAATAGAGACTTTTATTGAAATATATAGCTTCATCCACATATCAAGCATGCATTCTAGGTAGCTGAAATCTGCATTCTAAATTACAATCAGCTATAAATAATATATATTTTCTTTTATCATTACGGGCTGAACAGAATGATTCTCCGTTTGGAAGGCTAGCCATCAATCAAGCACAATACATTCCTGGAGGCTTATTCAAAATTTTTACTTCTTCTGCGTTATTTTCAGTGTCATAAATACACAATCCGCTTTCATCATCAGAAAGATAAATATATTTATTTTCCTCTATACTACGTAAATGCGCTGATTTTCGGATTATTGGTATTTTGGATTGTTTTTCTGAAGCACGAATTGTCTTTTCAAGATTGCAAAGCTTTACATCGAGATCGTGGGAAATTTCATAAAGAAATTTATCTTCTCTTTTCTCTATATGTTGTTTCCAATTTTCAAGTTCTTTCTTTCTTCTATCAATATTTAATATCAAGTCTTCAACAGATTTATTGAGTTTTATTAGCATATTTCCATTTGCAATGTTTTTGCAATTTTTAAGCAAGTCATCTATTTTCAAAGTCTTTTCTTGAAAAGGTTTTACAGTATCTTCGAGGAAATAATTAATAATTTTCTCAATCACATCACCTTCCCCATAAATCTCTTTTGTGTAGCTAAACATATCTCTGGTTTCTGGAATCATTTCTTTGATTTTAGAAACTGCTTCATCTGGATTTAAATGCAGTACTTCTATCAATGGATCATTATCAACTTGCGCTAATTTTTGAACTTTGGAAAATTTTTCAAAATACTTATTTAATTCTTTTATTTCAGAATCAGTATTCTTCAGAATTGCTTTTATCTTTGAAGTTATATCACAAATATGATTGTTTAAAAACACGATCAGCTCTTTCTTTAGCCTCTCTTTATTACGCATTTCTTTGGCAAGAAACTCAAGAATTGCTTCCTGTGATCGATCAATTGAAATTGTAAAAAGCGAATATATTGAATGATTATTATTTGGTAGCTTGATATGGTTCTCTACATGGTTGCTGCATAAACAAGTTCCAGGAAAAGTGCATCTGCATTCATATTCAGCCTGATTCATGCACTCAGATACTGAGCATACCTTTTCCTCCATTTATATTAAATTATGCAGCAAAATTAGCTAATTTTCTTAAATTTGGAGCTAACTCAATCCAATGATTTTCACCTATATCATATCTATTGAATAGTGTTAAATAAAGATTTAAATCATTTGTAAAGCAATAGAGACTTTTATTGAAATATATAACTTTTAGCGCTCGCTCGTCGTGCTTTACAGGTAGCTGCAATTTGCATTCATAGTTACTATCAACTATAAATAGTACATTTCCGTTTTCATTATTATAACCTGAGCATAGTGCTTCACCATTTGGAAGGTTAGCCATCAACCTAATACTATATATACCTGCAGTCTCATTCAAATTTTTTTCTTCTTCTGTCTTATTTTCTGTATCATAAATGAACAATTTGCTTGCATTATCACAAAGATAAATATATTTATTTTCCTCTATAGCAGATAATTGTATTGATTTTTGGATTTTTGGTATTTTTGATTGTTTTGATGATGATATTGTCTTTTCAAGATTACGAAGTTTTTCATCAAGATCTTGGGAGATTTTATATAGAAATGAATCTTCTCTTCTCTCTATATGTTGCTTTCAATCTTCAAGTTCTTTCTTTTTTCTATCAATATTCAAGATCAGGTCTTCAGTCTCTTTCTTAAGTTTTATTAGCATATTTCCATTTAAAGCGCTTTTACAATTTTTAAGTAAGCCATCTATCTTCAATGCCTTGTCTTGAAATGTTTTTACAGTATCTTCTGAAAAATAGTTAATAATTTTCTCAATGACTCCACCTTCCCCAAAAATCTCTTTTGTGTAGCTAAAAATATCTCTGGCTGGTGATATCATTTCTTTGACTTTTAAAATTGCTTTATCTGGATTTAAATGCAGCGCTGTCGTCAATGGATCATTATCAAATTGTGCTAATTTTTGAACTTTGGAAAATCTTTCAAAAACCTTATTTAATTCTTCTATTTCAGAATCGGTATTCTTCAGAATTGCTTCTATTTTTGGAATTATGCCACAAATATGATTGTTTAAAAACACTATCAGCTCTTTCTTTAAGTTCTCTTTATTCCTCATTTCTTTGGTAAGAAACTCGAGAATTGCTTCCTGTGATCGATCGATTGAAGTTGAAAAAAGCGAATATATTGAATGATTATTATTTGGGAGCTTGATATGATTCTCTGCATGGTTTCTGCATAAAAAAGATCCAGGAAAAGTGCATCTGCATTCATATTCAGCCTTATATGTGCACTCTGGCACTGAACATATCTTCACCTCCATTTATATTATTTCAGTCTCAATTAATTATTATATCTTAAATTAGAGCTATATATGGTCAATCAAAGCTTTCTCATCTAAAATGCAATATTTATTTAGGGTAAAGGATGAATTTTGCAATTGAAACAACAGTTCTTGTAAATCCCTTAATTTTTACTTTAAACAATACTTTTTTTGAAATACTAGCTCAGCAGTGAAACAATTGAAATAAAACAAATAGAATTTTTAAATTTAGATAATAATTATCATCATATCTGTTTAGCAGCTCCTTTATGTATAGGATTATAATAGATATTTAATTATTTTGAAATCTTTCAAACATAATCTCAATATTACCCATTAAAGTAATTATTATTTAAGCATATCATTTTATTATACTTAAAAATAGAAACAAAATTTATGAAATTACTGATAACTATCAGCTTCAAATGAATAGCATAATATCGGCGTTGGATCATCCAAATTAAATTTGTAATAATAGCGCTTGATGGATAGACCGCTGCTTCCTTCGATGATATTGCAACCGATATAATATTCTCCTTTATTATACACTACCGTTATTTCACCACGATTAAATAGGATTGTTGAGCCTGCAATTCTTATTCAATCAGTATAGCTTTTAACTTCACTCTCATAGATATATCCTCCGCATTCAATCAAATACAGCCTCTCCTTAAGATTTACGAGAATCTTTATTTTATTCTTTTCAAAATTATAAGGAATTGTTGAGAAAGAATCAATATCAATTGAATACAATAAAAGATTCTGATTTTTTAACCCAGAAATCAAAATATTCTCATTAAATATAACAGTTTGATATTGGCAATCATTTTTTTGTATTGGAGTTAAGTTAATCCAACGATTTTTATCTAAATCATATCTCTTGAATGTTCTAAAATCACAATTAAAAGTATGTACAAAGCAATACAAACTTTTATTGAAATATATAGCTTCATCCACAAATTCAGAACGTGTTCTAGGTATCTGCAATCTGCATTCATAATTATTATCAACTATAAATAATGTATATTCTCTTTTGTTATCATTAAAGGCTGTAAAGAATAATTCGCTATTTGGAAGTCTGGCCATCAACTTAACAGCATAATATCCTGAAACTATATGTAAATATCCTTTCTCTTCTGTGTTATTTTCAGTGTCATAAACAAACCTATGTTCATCATCATCAAAATAAATATATTGATTTTCTTCTCTACTATCTGAAGATGCTGATTTTCGGATGATTGGCATTTTTAGTTTATTTTTTGAAGAAAGAACTGTTTCTTCAAAATTTCAAAGCTTTGCATCGAGGTCTTGAGAAATTTTATATAGAAATGAATCTTCTCTCTTCTCTATATGTTTTTTTCAATCTTCAAGTTCTTTCTTTCTCCTATCAATATTCAATATCAGGTTTTCAACAGATTTTTTGAGTTTTATTAGCGTATTTCCATTTAAGGTGCTTTTACAATTTTTAAGTAAGCTGTCTATCTTCAATGTGTTGTCTTGAAATGATTTTACAGTATCTTCTAATAAATAGTTAATCATTTTCTCAATTACTCCATCTTCCCCAAAAATCTCTTTTGTGTAGCTAAACACATCTCTGTTTTCTGGAATCATTTCTTTGATTTTTACGACTGCTTCATCTGGATTTAAATACAAGGTTGCTGTTAATGGATCATTATCAAATTGTGCTGATTTCTTAAAATTGGAAATTTTTTCAAAACACTTATTTAATTCTTCAATTTCAGAGTCGGTATTCTTCAGAATTGCTTTTATTTTTGGAATTATATCACAAATATGATTGTTTAAAAAAGCTATCAGCTCTTTCTTTAAGTTCTCTTTATTACGCATTTCTTTATCAAGGAATTGGAGAATTGCTTCTTGTGATCGATCAATTGAAATTGAAAAAAGAGAATATGCTGCATGATTATTATTTGGTAGCTTGATGTGATCCTCTATATGCTTGTTGCATAAATAAAATCCAGGAAAAGTGCATCTGCATTCATATCCAGCCTGATATTTGCACTCTGGTACTGAGCATATCCTAACCTCCATTTATATTATATTATGTGTTGCGCGGCAATGCATTATATTTATTGTAGCCCCAATTAATTATTTTTATATTATATAAAGCTACTTAACTAAGCTCTTTATCGAAACTAATTAATTAGCAGCAATGATGAGATTTCCAATATAGATTCTCATTTATTGTACGAAAATACCCTTAGACTGACAATTTATAAAAAGATTGCATTTTGGTTCCAAGCAAATTCATCAAATTTCACTTTTATATTTCAATTAATTTCAATTTCACTACACCAAAAATCATCACTTTGTATTTATCATAATCCTTTATTTCTCTCTACTGATCAAATGGCATAATTATAAAAAGTAAAAGTTATTTATAATAATGCAAAATATTTTATTGAAATCATAATAATCAATTGGATATGAAATACTGCAACACATATTATAGTTAAATTTTAATCATTGATTTTTAGAATAAAAAAATTCATGAAGATTGAAATTACAATTAAATCTATCAAGCATAAGACACTTCTATTAAAATAAATGGAGTTTGGCTAAAATAATATAAATATGGGTGGACCGGAAAAAAGTACTGATATTACATATTTAATTATTTTGAATTTCTTTTAAACATAATCTCAATATTACCTATTAACGTAATTAATTTAAGAATTATCATTCATTGTTATAATAATAGTTTTCAGCTTCAAATGAATAGCATGGCATCGGCATTGGCATATCCAAATTAAATTTGTAATAGCAGCGCTTGATGGATTTGATATCCTCAGAGTTTCCATTGAAGATATTGCAGCCAATATAGCATTCTCCTTTATTATATGATAACCAAACTTGATCAGGATTAGATTGAATTGTTGAGACTGCAATTCTTATTCAATCAGTATAACTTTCAATTTCACTCTCATAGATA
>CATKHM010000194.1:0-29040 GCA_949751825.1 Blepharisma undulans
TTCTTTTAAACCACACAGAAATATCAGTCTTGATATGAAATTATTAAGAGAAACTGATGAAATCATTACACAGAAAAAACTTGAGATGGACAAAATTGCAAGAATTTATGAAGCCAGCTTGAAAAAGTCAAGCATCTTGAAAAATGCGAAGGATTTTGAGGATACTTGGAACTGGAGCTCCCCTGATTCGAGCCCAACCCCAGCTAAAGCTGTAAGTTTCGATCAAAAATCGGGATCTCAAGACTATTTATAATAAATAATCACTACTTTAATTAGAAAATATACGAAAAATTATATCTGATAAATTCAATTAGTCTGCTTTATTTTCTGATTGCCTTAAAGTAAAATGGGATTTTATAATAAAGGATAAGTTCAATAAAATTTGATATGTAAGAAAGGCGGACCAAAAGCATCAAATATTTTTAGATAAGTTCTCTTATCAAGCAAATCGATTGATTTTCATGCTTAAATAAAAGTCTAGTAAATGCTTAATATTTGATAATTATAATAAAAATTTGTTATTAACCTGAGCTATAATTAGCAGCACTTTTAACTTAAAACATGATAAGCATATAAAATTCATATTTATTAAAATTTTCTAAACATCAAATATGAACATTTCATATTGTTTATCACATTGAAATTATTTAGCCTCTTCTAAATCCTTTTTCAGCTCTGCTAACAGCGTTTTCACAAATTTCGGCACCCCAGTTGACGTCAGCTTTCTCGCTATCTTATTCATCACATTAGTCATCCCAATATCCAAATGTGAAATACTTGTCACAAGTGTAATATTCCCATTTTCATCTTTTTCTATGGGCTCATAATAGTAGCCGCCCACAAATAGCTTAACTCTTACATAGTCATTTTGCACTGGGAATTCTTCAGATTCTACTGATGTGTTAAAATCTGCAATTGCTGGTCCAATTTTTGCCTTTTTGCATGCTATGAGATTTTCTCTGGAAGAAATAGCCCACTGTTTCTTATAAATTGTGCGAATTATGCAGGTTTGGGGATCAAGCTGGGCTATTCTTTCAGAAGAAAATATGTTTTTGTCCCAGACAGGTCTTTTTTCAAGCTTTTGGAGAAATGATAAGAGAACTTCTGGTTCGTAAGGCATTTTGAATTGGTATTTCACGAGATAGCCGTCTGAAGTTTCTTTGCCTGAAACTTTGCAGTCTGGGTTATCTACAACGATTTCGCAGCCACCACCTTCAATGCCTTCATTTATGAGATTGAGGAATTCTTGCTGGGCATCCTCCAATTTGCTTTGAACATCAGCTGTATTGAAGCCTCTGATGATGGAGGGAACTGATTGCATTGGTTGCTTAGCTTTTTCTGGGTTGTCGATTAAGACTATTTCTGGTGCTTTGGTTGACTTCATGCATGTATTGCAGAGATTTGAAAAATTGTTCCCCATTTTACCTTAATAGAGCGATTTTTTACTTATTACTGAGTTTTTATTATCACTAATAATATCTCGTGATTAAAAAAATCATTTTAGATTTGCCAAATAATTTAATTGGGATGGAATTTGAATTACTGGTTATTTTAATAGATTTCCATAATGAACTTTAGGCATTTTCAATTTATTTTTCATTACTAGAACCATCTATTTTACTTATAAATTGGCTTCAAAATTTAGCTTTTTCTTGTCCAATAAATAAATATTTATTAAGTTCGAAAAATTATTAGCATTTAATAAAATAAAACTTAAAAGGATCTTTTAAATCACTTTTCTGGAAATGACTTATTTATCATGCTGCAGCAAATAAACAACTTTGTGAAGATGTAGAATTTCCAAAGCTTAAGATATTCTTTGCAGAAATATTGATTTTATTTAATTATTAGAATTTCAAAGTAAATCGCCATATTTAATTATAAGAAAAACTTTATCAATACTATCAAAGTCATTCTTATTTTGTATTTTAATTAACAAAATTAAATTAAATAAATCTTTAATATTTATTTATAATTTAATATGGAAATAATTGAAAGAATCTCAAGCGTTTTTTCTTTTTTAAATAGAGCAGAAAATCCAAAATACAGAAAATTTAAAAGAAGCTTCCATGTTGACTATGATACATCGTTGATTACACTCTCAAATGAACTTAAAACTCAAATCAAAAGGGACGAAAACTTTGAAGAGCATTTTTATAATAAGTTTATTGGCATAATAAAAAAATACAGTCAAATTGGACTAAAAAATCTATCCAACTCTCAAATTAAATCATGTGGTAGTGAGATATTTGAGCACTGAATCATTGCTATTAAGTTGTTTCCTATGTCAGAATACTTCATCGACATCAAAAAATCAATTTACATCAATCTTACTCTTGCAGATAAAAGATTTAGAGATGAAGTGGGATTATTATTTCAAGATATATATTTAAGATGTTTGAGTTTTAAGGGTTTAGAAAGGAAAGCTGTTTTTGGATCATTTTCCTTGTGAGTTAACTGTGTATCGATAGAAGATGAAGTTTTTGATGATTGGATGAGATGTCAAGGTAGATGGTATAATCGCTATTACGATAACTGATTTTAGATTACTTTTTGCCGATAAATAGATTAAGAATTAAAAGTAACGCTCATGATTCAAAAACTAATCAATCAACTGCTTGTTTTTTACATAACTCATAATTCATCACACAAGCGAAAAAATGAGAATAGCATAAGTATTTTTTTTAGCCAAAATAATGAATGAGTGGAAAAAAGCCATACATTTTTTTCAATCCATATAGCTGAATTGTTGTATTCAATCGAATGCATCTTGACTTTGCTTGGCTTCGATCTTTGCTTTGCTTCTTCGAAGATTTTATGCTTTTTGGCAATTTGGATTCTCAATAAGATTTTTTGTGAGTTCTTCACTGGGTTTAAAAATTTTAATGATTATATAGCTATTCCTTCTGTATCTACACCTTCTTCTCAAAAGAATTGTACACAGAATTTTCCATACAAATCAGCTAAAGTCAAAATTTTTAGATGATGAAAAGAGTTCATAATTTCACATTTCTTTTCATATTAATTAAGTCTAATAGTATAAACTTGGATTACACTATGAAGTCACTTTTTATTAAACGTAATAAAAATCATTATTCAATGCTTTCTATATATAAAATATTTTTCCCAAATGTTTTTAAGATATATAAGAGAATTAATTTATCACTAATATCTCGTGATAAAAAAAATTTTAGATTTTGCCAACCTAATTAATGGGATGGAATTTGAATCACTGATTGTTTTAGTAAATTTCCATCATGAACTTTCGGTATTTTTTCAATTTATTTTTCATTACTATAATCATCTATTTTATAAGCTGACTTTGAAAATTTAATTTTTCATTGGCTTTTTCTTATCAAATAAATACATATAATAAGCTCAAAAAAGTGTTTAGTATTTAATAAAACGAAACTTAAAAACAATTTTTAAAGCATTTTTCTGGATATAAAACTTATTTATCATATTTTAGCAAATATTCGATTGCTGAAATATTTTCAGCTCCAAACTGCTTTCCAAGAATTTCAACTATAGAGCCATCACATTCTTGGATATTTCTCATACTATAGTTAGCATATTTAAAACGGCCTTTTTTAATCATATTTAGGAGTTTCAAAATTGCATCGTGAAAAGCTGTCCTTTCTTGATAATAAATTTCATTTCATAATCGGATTTTACTTTTATCAAATAACTCATTGAGATTAATATTTTTAATATTTTCAAGCTCTTGAAAGTTTTGGCATATTTTAGCTATATGATCTTGTTCCGTGGCCCAGCTATAACAATTAGTCATTATTTGTTCTGTATCTCTTAGAATACTTTCAATTTCATTGGATAATTTTTCCTTTATTTTATCTATAAGCAGATCTCGAGTTTTATTATCCAATCTATCAATTAGTTGTTTTGTTTCATCAAAATTATGAGTCTCAATTGCCTTAAATATTTTATTACATAAATCTTTTATTATTTCATATTTATCCGCAGTAGCTGCAAATTTTTCATGATTCTCTCTGAGTTCATTGACGATATCGAGCAATAAAGATATCCTTTGTAAATCAATTTTTTGTGAGCATATTCTAAATTTTGTTCTGAATATAGAGTATAAATCGTTAAGTTCATCTGTATAAAACTCCCAGAAATCTTGAAAGTTTCATTCTTTATAAAATGTTGGCGCTTTTTTGCGAAATAGAAATATTTGTTTAAAGCTTAAATCCATCTGATGAGAATAACTCTTCAAAGTCTCAAATCAATAATTGCTATCATCTGAAACATTTTTGATAGCATCAAAAGAATTTATTAAATAATAAACCTTAATATCACAAAATTCGAATAAATCTGAAAAAATGCTTGATGAAAATGGTTCAACAATTTCAGCCAGTTGTGAAATTTTTTTACACTCTTCTGTATAATTGAAAACATTCTCTAAGTCAAATGTATATTTTGCCAGTTTTTGATCACACATTTCTATAAATTCTTTGATTCTGGATATTTCAAAATCCATATCCTCAATTGTTCTGAATTGATATTTTTTAAGGAAATCTTGACTCTCGATATTTTTGTTTTCTTCTTTATATTTTGAATATTCATCTTTCATAGTAATCAAGTTTTTAAAATAGTCAGCTCACAATCCAATATTATTTAGCCATGGATTAATCATTCCTTCAATTAAATTAAAGGTTTCTTTTATTTTTTCTTGAAATATCTTCCAAATGCTCAATCTGCGAATTTTTAATGAAGGCATAAACTCTTCGAATTGTTGAAATGAGTCCAATTTTTGGATTTTTAAATATATTTTAGATACATTAGAAGGGTTAAGATATCCCAAATCAATTTCTTTTAGCTCAAGCAATAATCGTTCAATATGTTTTTCAATTTCTTTTTCTATTTCTAACATTGGATTGTTATAATAAGCTCCTCCTTCTCTGAAACTTTCGATTGGTTTCCCTGACTTAAGCCAAGATAAGTATTCAGGACATAATTTAAGGTCTGTGGATTCAGGAGAGTAAATGAATAAACTTATTTCTACTCTTTTCATTCTATAAGAATTGATCTTATTGAGTTGTGAGTCAAGAAGTTCATTATACTTTTGATCTAAATCTGATAAACCAAGATAGATGATGATGATTTCTATATATTTTTGCGCTTGCAATAAATTAACGGCAAAATTTTCAAAATCTTCCTTTTTTAAAAAATCATCTGCAGCTGAAAGCATACTTTCAATTTGACTTTTATAATCTTCACAAAGAGAAGTATAGTGTGGCACAACCTCTTCAAATGCATCACTTAGCATTTTTGCATTGCCTAAATTAGCACTTAATATATAAGGATCAATATTACCCGATTTTAAGTTTAAATGCTCAAGATCTAACTTTGAAAAGATACTATTAGTCAGGGCTTCTGCAAAAACAGTTTCTTTCTTTAAATGACTGTCTCTGATTTCTTCAGATTTTTTAATAGCATTATAAACTTTCTTATAGTATTGAATGAAATTTTCATCCAATTGTTCATGTCTATCCATAATGCTGATAAGCTGGTTAAGAGTATTGTCATATAAAGCATTGGTGTTTTTGATGACAAAATCAACACGTTCATTGTATTGCGATTCATATTGGACAAATAAAGTTGATAAATATTTCAACTCGTCCAATTTATACTTTATAATGCTATAATCCATCGAATTTAAGGCAAAAGCAATGTCTTTTGAATGGATCGATATTTGATTATTTATAGAAAGAATGGATTCTTCACTTATAAAGCTTTGAAATGCTGTTTTTGGGTCAGAAATTGACTCCTTTTCCATGATTTTTGCAAGAAGTTCTTTAGGATCATCTAGCAAAGGGTTGATAATCAAAGCCTCATCTTTTGTCTTAACTTTTATATCTTCCAAAAAATCTAAAAGCTCTTTTTCAGAGCCATGTATTGATTTTATCACATTTGATATCAATGCATGTATATTGGAAGCCTCATCAGCTGTATATTTTGTGAATGCATATGTAAAAGAATGACAGTATTTCTTTAAATTTGGAAGAAATCTACACAAATGATTCGCAATTTTTTTAACGCCTTCAAATCTGTTGCCTTCTGTTTTGCAGCCTATTAAAACCAAAAATCTTACACTTCTGCATCTTTTTATGCATTCAGATAATATTATTGTATTTAAAATTTCAGCTTCTGCTCCTTTTGCATCCATTCACCCTGAAGTGTCCCATATAAATACATCAGAAGTATTTGCATTTATTGGAAGAATGGTAATATTTTTAGTTTTTGGTTCAAATGAAATAGTGGCATTTTTTAACGAAGAATTGGTGACAGCTTTTGCTTGAATATGCTTGACACCATCTTCAAGGACTTTTTCCAGTAATGAGCCACATAAAAAATGAGTAGTTGTTGATTTTCCTGAACCTGCTGCTCCAATTATTAAAATTATGTTTTTGCCTTCTAAAATCTTGGAGTATTCAGTCGCTTCACCAATCATACGAGAAAGATGTTTTATATTGACAGGCCGGAAGTGTTTCTTGAAAATTCTTTCTGTATCTTTTATTAAATTTTCCCAGTTTTTATTTTCAAAATTTTCTTTGAAATTTGATATTAGATCATTTGGCAAAAATTCTACGGGAACAGTTTGTAAGGCTTCATTAAGATTGCTATATTCTTTATTTGGATCTATATGCTCCATCTTTCTGTGGATTTCTGAGGATGGCTCAAAATCATAGACTTTATAATAGGCAAAGCACAAAATGTTTGCAAGAAACCTTTCAAAGCAATAAGGAATTAATGAAATATCATTTATCGTGCCTTCAATAAAGCAAATATTTTTATTATTTTTGATCTCTTGAGGGTCTATCCTTATCATGACTTTCAATCTAATTTCCATGTAAATTGAGCGTAATCTTTCCAATTCTTCGAGTTTGATTTCTTCATTTTTCATTATGTCAAATTTTTTTGTTTTGCGATAGAACGAAATACTTTCTTTAGCATAGCTAATTGCTTATTCTATTTCTTTAGGACTGCTAAGTCCATATTTGCTCAATCCTTGCATCAGTTCCTCTTCCAAACAATTTTCTTCATCTATAACTGCGCTTTCTTCAATTTTGATTTTATGTGTCTCAACTATTTTTTCAAAATCTTTTTGTTTTTTCTTTTCCTCTTCTTCATCTTTTACCATTTTAAGACGGAAAAAATCATTTTTTTCAATTATCTCTGCGATTTTTTCTATTATCACATCTGAATTAGCAATTTCAGAAGTCACCTGATTAATTTCTAGTTCATTTTTATTTTCTTCTGAGTACATCATTTGTTCACTTTCACATATTTCTTCTTCTCCTCTCAAAAATTCACTATTTTCAGAGCTTTCTTCTACTAATTCAAATGAACTTTCGCTCAATTCTTCTTTATTAATTTCTATTTCTATACTTAAAATTTCTTTGCCCTCGTTTGAGATATTTAATCATTGCTTTAGAGGGACAGTTTGAGTAAGATCTATTGGGGAAGATCCAAGGAATATTTGACAGTCAGGATTTTCCGCAAAAAAACTGATGGATAAAGCGTTATAAGCGTCTGACGAAAGATCAATAGGATCGAGATTGGGAATTTGTGATAACTCAACAGAAGGAGACTGAAAAATGATTTTTGATGTTTTGGGGTCTGTCAAGGTAAAACTGAGCTTTGAAGTAGGGTCTCTGTCCCAGTCAGGCTTAAGTTCAACGTTGCTGACTTTAAAATTAAGAAAAGAGCTGCTTGAAGATACCATTTATGATTCTACAGAATTGTAAAAATGTGCATTATATGCTTTAATAGACAATATAGCTAACTTGAATAGCTGAAAGAATTAGGAATAAGCTAATATTAAGATTTAGTTTATAAATTTATTCTTGGCTATATCAGGATGGAGTTTATTCTAAAATGACAATTATGGAATAATATACAAACTTTGCTTATCAGCAATATATACGTTTTTTAATATGCTCTAAATTTTTATAAGTGAGAGAATAATCTGATTTTAATCAAATCAAGACAATATTTATTTATTGCACTTAAATTTTAATTTTATTTATAGCTCATGATTAAAAATATTATTCATCAGAAATATGAGGAAAGTTATTAAAGCTTGAATTCCATTTTTAAGATAATATAATATTAGATTGGATGATTTAACATGCTCTACCTCATTACTTGGCTTGAATAAGTAGCACTGCAATGGCAGTCCAACTCTGTGAAAATCCAAGGGAAAAAATTTAATATTTAAGAATAGTTGTATTGGCTTTCTTTTTTGTGTTTTGCACCAGGCGATTTCTGAAAATTTAACAAAATTTGATAAATGTGCTTGGGTTAAAATCAGTTCATTACATCTTAATATAAAAAATTATTTATTTATGATTTCAAACGAAATATTGATATACATAGCATTTTACTTTTGTTGTCCCGAAACTCTAGAGCATAATATACTTCTTTCAGTCATTTACTGCCAGACTATTTAATTATTTATAAAGAGAATAGGTCTTTGCATGCCTAGCAAAAGAAGTTCTCTTTGGCCATTTCTTGTTGATTTAAAACAAATAACCAGCTGGCCATAGCTTTTACTTAATTCTTTTTAAAAACGCATGTGTTTTCTCTCTAATATTTATGCAGAATTTTTGGACAGATTAGTAAGATTAATCTAATAGCTACAATTCAAAAGCATTAAGCATTTTTGCATTATAACCATTTCATTCTTTTCCATAAAATTCATTCTTTTCTTATTTCAAAATTCATAAAAGATACTCATTTCTTTCATTTTGATTTTTGCAATCGAATAGACTTCTAAATTCGTGACTAAAAGAATGACCTCTTGATACCTATCTCCCAATTAATATTGACCTTCGTTGGTCTTCACTTCATTATTTAAATCATGCAAAAGTAAAACCTATTAAGTTATCATCAAATATATGATTTTTTATCATGCAAAAGTCTAATTTACATAAAATTGATGATTGATCTTTATTTTTTATTAAAGTGCTTATTAAATGAATAAAGGATAAATATTGCTCTATTTGCGAAATTGGTATAACAATATTGCTTTTAGGATAAATCTCTGCATATTGAAGCCAAATTTTATAGTCTTAGCACTGATATTCAATAAAAAGTCGAAACAAAAACTACTTTATAACTGCTAGCAAATTAATTGAAACGATTTATTTAAGTATATGAAGGAGGATACATTTCGCTATAATGCTTGACTGCTTCTTCTCCAGCTACATTTCTTAAAACCTCATTAGATACCAAATCAGTTAATCTAGCAGCTCCTGAGCTTGAATTAATATCAAGAAATCCACTTTGCCCATCAGTCACCAATGAAATTTTTTCAAAAGCTTCTCTGGCAGTGTCACAAACATAAAATGCATTTATTGGAACTTTTTGTTCTATGATTTTGGCCAGTTCGATCTCATAATATTGAACATTTCTAAATTTAGATTGATTTCAGTAATCAGTACCCCTCTGGTTCTTTTTGTATTGAATGTCTTCAACAGTATTTGGAGGCGCATCACCAATTAAAATTACTTGCGCGATTTTCTCATTTTCTAGGATATTATTAACGTGCCATAATCCAACTTCTACTGCTTCATTTCCCCAGCCTCCTTCTGGTTTTATATTTCCCATAAATCTCTCAATAATATCAGGCTTGTTTGTCCATGGAGAAAATTGAAGTAATTTGTCTTGAGAACAATTATAATTTCTATAAGCGCAATACTGCAACTGAAAGCCCTGAGAATTTATTTCTAAATTTGCAAGCACTGCGCACACTCTTTCAAACATAATTTTCACTGTGGTTTTGGCATTTTGCAATAAGTTTTGCATAGAGCCTGTTGCATCCATCAAAACAATTATTTTTGTAACTCCTACATCGATACTTAGTCCTTTATTCAGTTCACACAAGAAATTCTTGGCTTTTTGAATATAGTTATATATAATATTATCCACAAAGGAAACTGACTCTTGATGGAGAGTCTTAGATTCTTTCACATGGTTAGACTCATTTGCATTCTTAAGATTAACAAAATCATTTCTTTTCTGATTTAAAGATTCATAAAAGGTTCCATCGTTCCTCATTTCTTCAATATCATTTTTATTCACTTGGAATTTTTCCAGATCATCATCTAGAAGTATTATACTGAATGATCCTTCCTGCCCTTGCCTTGCTGATCTTCCCATGATTTGGATTTCTTCTGATATTTCTTCTGACAGAAAAGCTTGAATTACATGAACTCCTCCATTGGTTTCTACTTCAAGATTTTGGCATTTAAAATCAGTTCCTCTACCAAATACTCTGGTTAATAATGTTACAGTATTTGGAACGGTTGCTTTTTTTACCATCATATTTCTATCTTCTGCACTCAAACTTTCTGTCATTAACTGAATATCAAAATCAGTGTCTTTTAAAGTTGAATTATTATAAAACTCCATTAATTTTTTTTCGTCTTCGAAAAATACAAAAACAGCCCGTTTGCAGCCTGCTTTTTTCCCTTCTATTTGATTATTTATTTCTGATAGTATCTTCATATAGTAATTGTCTTTGTCTTC
This sequence comes from Blepharisma undulans, assembly GCA_949751825.1. Lineage (NCBI taxonomy): Eukaryota > Ciliophora > Heterotrichea > Heterotrichida > Blepharismidae > Blepharisma > Blepharisma undulans. The sequence goes on from CATKHM010000194.1 coordinate 10,555, forward strand.
TACATAAACATCTTTATTACGATTAAAAATTCTATTGTTCCTTCCAAATACCGATGGCATTAATGTATGAAATTTTATTCTATATTCATCTATTATAATTCATTGTTCATAAGTTGTTAAAGCTTCTAAAGTTCCTGTCACTCCCATTATATAATTAAATCTATGAGGAATTTCTGCATATGAAAACATTCCACACTTAATTCCAATATAAATATTTTCCTCTAAACTACTTTGAGAGATTTTTCCTTTTTCAGGCTCAGAATAATATGCAAATAATGTATTATATCCATAAACAACATTAAATGAAACCCCATCATTCTCTTTGTAGCCTATTTTATCATTTTGGACTATATAATCATGAGCTGAAAATTGACGGACCTGGTTAACCATATCTTTGCTGGCTTCTCTTATAAGAAACTCAAAGCCTGGAAATTCCAGACAGCATTCTTGATATTCATATGATTTCCAAATCTCAGAAACCTGTGGATCTTTTCTATGTTTCCATATATAATCTGTTAAATTCTTAATTTTCGGATGTTTAAGCTTTGCAAGAGGCCTATAAATATTCCCATAAAATGAATTGGAGAAAAAGACATCAACTTCGTCTATCAGGAGAATTTTAGGTCTTTGGTTGTCTGCAATTTTAATTTTATTGTTTTCGCCAAATCTAATAAAATTTAGGACGAGATCTCTGATATCTCCTTTCGAATTAATTTCATCTTCACAAAGTTTGTTAAAAGTTCCATATTTTATATAAGAGTCAATGTTCAAAGCTGTATATAAAGGCTGAAAATCTTGGAGGTCTCTGTTGCTTAGATGCTCACTATAGCATGCACAATTTATATTAAATCCTACTAAAGCAAGAATGGAGGATAAAAATGCCAATATGATTGATTTTCCTTCTCCAGTCATAATTTGCACAAGATTGTTTCCGGGAGGCATATTCTTTTCATAGCCAATCCCAAGCATGCGAAATATTGATAGGATTTGAATTGGATGTGGAGTAATAACTGTGATTTCCTGATCTGAATCATTTACATTTTGGTTATGCTTTTTAACATTCAAAAGAGCCCACAGCATTGCAATAAGAGCCAAAAGTTCTGGGATTTTGTTTTGAAATGAATTAATATTTGAAAATGGTTTAGGAACAGATTTGATTTCACTAACTATTTGAGCGATCGCTTTATCAACTCCTTCATTGCTGGTGATCCTTCAATACTTTTTGCGAGTTTCATCGAATATTTCTTGGTAAACCAAGTAATTCTCCTTTAGGGCTTGCAAATTGAGAGCTGAACCTCGCATTTGTTCTAGAGCGTAATCTATTCCATGCTCTTGAGTCTTTTTCATCCACAATCTTTGCATTACTCCTTCAAAGAATTTATCTCTGTGATAATATAGAGCCCTAATCCACTTGCGTGCTTTTCCAGCTCTTCAATGATTGCGGCTGCTTTTGATTTATTTTTTTTTCTAAATGTTTCTAAAAATTGATCTAAAACTTTATCTAATTCTTCCTTTAATAAAGGAAAGTTATTTGAAATATTCTTCATGCTTATCATAGGCTCAACGATTTCTCTTACTTCGACTCCATTTTCTGCTTTTTCTTTTAATTCTAAAGTTTTATCATATATTTTTTCTTGAATTTTCCTTATGATATCTTTTCAATTTAAGCCTTTAATGACTAAACTCGTTTCAAAATGAGCCAAGCAATTATAATAAATTCGAATTTCATCGAGTTCTTTTTGATTAATATTTTCTTTATTGATCAAATATAAAGCATCCTGAGCAATCCTATCCATTTCTCTTCCAATGGAAGCAGTTATATCAGATTGAATAGTTTCAATATCAGCAATATCTGAATTTAAATGACTTTTGATCCCCTCAAAACTTTTTACTGTGTTTCATCTTTCCCGCATTGCATTAACCCGGTCTTCAAGCAATTTTTGGTGCTTAATTTCATTATTTTCGATTCTCAATGTCGAAAAATAATTATTTAGGTTATAAAGATCTTGGCTTAAATCATCCACATAAGCATTATATCGTCTCATTTCTCTGATTTTTGGATATTCATTCTGAAAATGAATGAATTGATTTATTGATATATATTCTTTAAGCACCCGTAAAAACTCATCCCATTCTTTGATGCTATTCATAGCTTTATTACAATTGAAAGCGTTTTTAGGAGGCTTATTTTCAAAATAACTATTGTCGAGTGCTACGTAAAACTCTGAAATGCTTTTCAGCATGTTTTCAATGATTTTATCGATGCCAAATTTATCAGAACGATTTAATTCTTTCTCATATTTGATTTTAAAATCCATGAAAATTTCATATCTCTTAAAAGCGTCTACCGCTTCAGCACTATTATCTTTATGTTGAATATTTTGAAGAATTTTCATGTTTTTTTGGACTTCTTGATTAACCATCTCAAAAATCCTTTGTAATATATAATCATTATCTTCGCTTGCATCATTTATTTTATTCTCGATTTCTAAAATTTTTGCCTTTTTAATAGCAGTATTTCAGTCTTTTTGATAAAACGCTCGGTATATTTCTTCTTCAATCAATAATAACGTTTCTCGAAGTTTGCTTTTTGCATACTTTCATTCTGATTTTTGGATTTTTAATTCGTTAATTATATTGCATAGTTCCAATATATTTTGATCACTTGCTGACACATTTATTTTTCCTCTGATGTTCTTTTTGGTTGTTTTATAACTTTCTTGTATTTCATTATTTAAATTTTCAGCGAAAACTTTTATTTCTTTTGGTAAAAACCCTAAAATAGAAGATATTTCTTCTATCATTATTTTTTTGTCTGGGTTGTTTATGTTTGGGATGCTAATTTTTATTTTTTCAAATTTCTCGTAAATTAATTTTATTACATTTTCAAGGCAATCCCAGTACTTTTGAAAATCTCTTGCTTTCTCCAATTCTCCAATTAACCTGATTGGAGAAAAATCTTTGAAATTTTTAATTTCACATTTTTTCATTCTATTAATTATATCTGCTGGTGTTTTGTCAAGATGTTGTTTTATTTTTATAACATGGATAGTTTCAAAATCTAGTCCTACAATTTTAAGTATGATGCTCTTCAAGTCTTCAAAACTTTTCATTTTGTGCTCAGCTTCATAAAACATAGACCTGCTGGCGGAGTTGCTAATTGATTTTATGAAATCTAAAACCTTATTATAAAATAATGTTTTCACTTCTATTTGATTTTCATTTCATGTTTGCATTCTGCTCATATCAAATAGTTCTTTAAGATTATTTTTGTTTATATTTTCAAGATTTTCAAAGTTTTCATATATTTTTGTTATTTCAACTTCCTCTAATATTGAATTATTTATATTGGTTGTTTTTTCTTTTGCATCTTTTAGAAAGCTTTCAATTTTGTAATGTAATTTTTTTTTTATTATATCAATGTATTGTTCTTCGGTTTCTTTATCCAATGCAGTTATTAGTTGTTTTGTTTCATCAAAATTATGGGTCTCAATTGATATAAATATATTTTGGCATGCTATTCCAAGTTTTGAGTTTTGTTGTTTTTCATATTTATCTGCAATGGCATAGAAATTCTCATTAATATCTTTAAATTCATTGGCAATAGCTAGTAATGAATCTACCATTTGCATGTCAGTTCTTTGGATGCTAATTTTGAGTTTTTCATTAAAAACCACGCATATATTATTAAGTTCATTAGTATAATGCTCACATTCGGGCTGCAAGCCTAATAATTGGGAAAATGATGGAGACTTTTTACACAATAGAGATATTTCTTTGAAGCTTAAAGAAAACTGCTGAGAGGAACTCTTTAAAGAGTTAAAGTCATAATTAGAATTATTTGACATATTTCTAGAAATAGCATCGAAGCATTCTTTCATAGAAAGAAGGTGATTATTGTAATATTGAGATATATTTGATAAAATGCATGGTGAATATGTTGTAACTAATTCAGTCAACTCAGGTACGCTTTTACATTCTTCAATATATTTGAAAGAATTTTCTATTTTATCAACATCAGGTATAATTTTCACCAATTTTTGGTTGAGTATTTCTATATAATTTTGAATATTGCTTATTTCTATTTCCACATCTTCAATTTTTTCAAATCCATTATTTTTAAGCAACTCTTGACCCTCAATATTTTTCTTTTCTTCTTCATATTTTGAGTATCCATTTTTTATATTCATTAATCTCTTTAAGTCATCATTTTCTTTCTCAATATCTTTCAGCTCTGGGCTAAACTCTTTTTTAATTTCTTTCAAGGTAAGTTCAATGCTTTCTTGAAATTTAATCCAAATATTGTTCTCGTAGTTTGCCAATGAAGGCACAAATTCTTCCAATTGAAATATTGGGATCAATTTTTTGACAATGCAATATCCTTTAGGTATATTGGAAGAATTATCAATTCCTAAATCAATTTCTTTCAGCTTATGCAATATTTTTTCTATATGATTTTTAACTTCTTTTTCTATTCCTTGCAAGTCATTACTATATGTTCCTTCTTTAAACTTTTCAAATCATTTCCCTGACTCAAGCCATGAAAAATAATTACGCAGTTGTTCAATACCTGCGGATTCAGGATTTTTTATGAAAGCTCTTATGATTTCTTTCACTTCTTTTTTGAAAAAGCTGATCCGATTAGTCAAAGTATTCAATAAATCATTATAAGAAATAGCAATAATGCATTTTATATCAGGAACCTCCATTAAATAACTGAATTCATCAAATTTTGTCTCAATTTCAGTTATATTATATATAGTATCATCGTTAATAAATGAAATGACACTTTTTTCGCTATCCTCGAAATATTTTTGATAAAACTCAAAAATTGATTGAAGCAGATTTTTTATTTCTGTTTTGTTTAATAAATCATTTAAACTATTGATCTCAATTGCAGATTTTATCATTGAGATATTCTGCTGAAGTACTTCTATGTTACCTTTTTCAAATCTGCCTTTATTTAACAGTGCAATAGAATTGCTGTGCATTTCTTGTAAAGTCTTATTAAATTTTTCTAAAAGATTACTATACTTTTTGTCTAAATTTGTTGAGGAAAGATGGCTGTGAGCAATATTTAAGTATTTTTGGTCCTGCGATAAATTTTCTGCAAAGCCTTCAAAATTGTGCTCTTTCAAACAAGATTTTGCAGATGATAACAAACTTTTAATAAGATTTATGCAATATTTGCAAAGATTTTCATAATGCGGTACAATTTCTTCAAATATTTCACTTAAAATTTTTGTATTGCTTATCTGGACACACAAATAATCAGGATCAATGTTATCTGACGAGAAATTAGCAAGATTTAGCTTAAAAATGATATTAGTAAGCATAGCTTCTGACTTAACAGTTTCTCCTTTTAAATGGCTGTCTCTTATTTCTTCTGATTTTTTAATAGCATTATAATTTTCTTTATAAAATTTAACAATATTTTCGTCCAAAATTCCATTCATTTGAATAAAACTATTGAACTGATTCACAGTATTATTATAAATATCATTATTGCGTTTGATGACAGAATTTACACATTCCGTATACTGCATTTCAAATTGCGCAAATAAGCTTGATAAATATTTCAACTCATCTAATTTATATTTGATTATTTCATAATCAGCAGAATCTAAAGCATTGTAATGTCTTTTGAGTCAACTGATACTTGATTTTTTATAGAAAGTCTGGAGTCTTCAGTTATAAAAGTTTCAAAAACATTTTTTGGGTCTAAAATAGGCTCTCTTTCCATTATTTTTGCAAGAAGTTCTTCAGGATTATCTCTTAAAGGGTCGATAGTTATGGCTCCATTTACGGTTTTATTTTTTATGTCTTCCAAAATACACAAAAATGCTTCATCAGGAGTATCTTCTAGTTTCAATGCGTTTGATACTAATGCATGGATATTTGAAGCCTCTTCGACGGTATATTTTGTAAATATATATGTAAATGAGCTGCAATATTCTTTGAAATTCGGAACAAGTCTGGCCAGTGTGTGGGCAATTTTTTTGACACCTTCAAATCTATCGCCTTCTGTTTTGCAGCTTAATAAAATTAACGGCCTGACACTTCTGCATTTTTTTACGAATTCAACAATACTTATTGTATTGGCCATATCAACTTCTGCTCCTTTTGTATCCATTAATCCTGGTGTATCACATACAAAGACATTTTCTTCAGAATTTTTCATATTTACTGGCACCATAACGATGAATCTAGTTTCTGATTCTGCTCGGGATGAAATAGTGATTTGTTTTAATACAGGATTTTTCACAGCAATAGCTTTAATATGCCTTACACCATCCTCCAGAACTTTATCCAGTTTTGAATTGCATAAAAAATGAGTTGTGGTTGATTTGCCTGCGCCTGTGACACCAATCAACAAAATAATGTCTTTGTTTTCCAAATTCTCAGAGTATTGGGATGATTTATTAATCAAGCGAGAAAGCTCCTTTATATTCACAGGGCGTATATGTTCTTTAAGAATTTTCTCTGTGTCTTTTATTAAGCCTTCTCAATTTTTATTTTCAAAATTTACTTTGAAGTTTGTTACTAGTTTGCTTGGCAAAAAGCCTCAAGGCTTTGTTTTTAAAACATCAATAAAATAGCTATACTCTTTTTCAGTATCTATATGCTGGATTTTTCTGTGGATTTCTAGCATTGGGTCAAAATTATAACTTTTATAATAGGCAAAACACAAAATGGTTGTTAGAAATCTTTCCACACAATAAGGAATTGATGCAATATCATCAATCATTCCTTCAATAAAACAAATTTTCTTATCATTTCCAATCTCTTGATGATCTAAAACCATCATAGATTTTTGGCTATTTTGCATAGAAATAGAACTTAATCTTTCCGGACCAATCTCTTGATGATCTAAAACCATCATAGATTTTTTGCTAATTTGCATAGAAATAGAAAGCAATCTTTCCAAATCTGCAAGTCTATCTTCTTCATTTTTCGCTTCTTCTGTCTTTTTTCTTCTGTTGTAGAACGAAATACTCTCTTTTGCATCACTTATTAATTCTTCCAATTTTTCAGAATTTTCAAGATTATATTTTTCTAATCCTTGCCTCAGCTCTTTTTCCAAACTGTTTTCTTCAGCTATATTTTTTTTCCTTTTGAAATTCTTCATACACCTCCAACAGTCTTTTAAGATTTTCTAGCTTATTCTTTGCTGCTTCTTCTTCATTAAAGATTTTTTTCTTATGATAAAACTCAATATCTTCATTAACCTCTTCAATTTTTGCATTTATCCCACTTATATCCTCAATTTCGCAAATTTTCAGCAGTCTGTTTATTTCTTGCTCATATTTATTTTCTTCTGTATTTATTATTTGAGAAGTTTCAAATTTTCCAAAAATATTTTCATCACTAGAGCTATCGTCAAGTAGCTCAAATGAGTTTTCTCTGCTTTCTTCTTTATTAATTTCTATGTTTACGCTCAAAATTTCTTTGCCCACACTTGGGATTTTTAATTGTTTTATTATAGGGAAATTTTGAGTGATGTCTATTAAGGCTCATCCAAGCGAATTTTTGCCTTCTTGGCCTTTCTTGTAAAAGGTGAGAATTAAAGAGGTATAAGTAACTGGCGACAGATTAATAGGGGCAAGATCAGAAATTTGAGATAATGATATTGAGGGGGATTTAAAAATGAGTTGAGATGTATTGGGGTCTGTCAAAGTAAAACTGAGCGTTGAATTAGGGTTTCAGCTTGAGGCAAGATTAATTTCAACTTCTTTAAGCTTAAAAATAAGGGAAGAATTAGTTTCACTTACCATTTATGATTCTACAAATTTTAGATATAATAGCTTTAATAGAAAATAGAAGGCAAGATATAAGTTTTTAAGTCAGTTAGTGATAGAAATAAGTGGAATTTAAAGATTATAGCTTGAAGACAAAGCAAGACTAAGTTAGGATTAATTTTATCACGCAATAAAATCAGTGTCAAAAATCAAAAAAATTCAGGCTCAGATACCCAAAACTTCACCAAATAGAATAAGAACTAAAATTTGCAATATTTTAAAATAAATTTGAAATAAGATTGAATTGTCTGGCATATTAATGATCTATAATTCTATGGATTGGATAATTTAAGCTCAGGCACTATTGGCTGATTTCAATTTACTATATTTTTGTGAATAATTTCTGATTTATTTAGAATTTATTCTTGCATAGCTCACAAATCAAAATCTATTGTTTTCTTTTCTCACAATCCATCATAAGTAATATATTTTAACTAGAAATTTAATAATTTATTTAATAAGAGAGGATTTGAAAATAATATTGGTAGAGCCAATGAAGAAAGCTAATAAGCCAAAGGTTTGCAATTATCATTATCGAAATCATCAGTATAAAGGTTATAGATAAATTAAATATTAAAAATCCTTAATTATTTTACACAATTGTCAATAATGAAATAGTGAATTTTTCACCAGGGAGCAAGCAAATTAATTTTACTTCCACAGAGCGGGAGAATAAGATGAAATAAGTTTACTATTATACACTCAAGAAAAAAAATCGCTTGATTTCTTTTGGAAAGATTCACTCTGTACGAATCTCTATTAAATTTATTTCATTTCTTCGTATAGAAAATTATGGCATATGAAATGAATAAAAAATTGGGAGTATTTTCATAAGAAGTATTGTAAACATTGTGCTTTCAGGAAAGCAGCAAACCATTTTTAGCACCTGACATGCCTGGTTAATTCAAATGAGTAACAGTCTAGGATTAATTCAGAAGCAAAGCGGTTAATTGTAGTAATTTCAACTAAGTTTTCTATATTATAGCAAGAGAATTACAATGATTTGTGCTAAAATTGCTTTGAAAATAAACACAATCACAAAAAAGCAGCAAAAACTTGATTGAATAGATAGAAAGATGAAAATTCTGCTCAAATAAACGAAAAAATAAGCATAAATATTCAGAAATAATGAATATATAAAATCATTAACAAATATTTGATGATTAAAATCTTTCTCATGCATAATAAAAATTTTGTGGCAATAGGTTTCAAATAATAAACAAAGAAACTATCTTTCTAACTAGAAATTTAAATAAATTATATAAAGGAAATTGCATAAAATGAGTTAAATTTAAGTATAAGCAGGAGGATACATTTCTTTATAAAGTCTTACTGCATCATCTCCTGCAACTTTTCTTAAAACTTCTGTTGAAACCAAATCAGTCAGCCTATCAGCTCCTGAATTTGAATTAATATTAAGAAATCCGCTTTTTCCTTTTGTTAATGCTGCAATTTCTTTGAAACTCTCTTTAGCACCTTTATAAACATAAAATGCATTTATTGGGACTTTCTTTTTCGCATTTTTGCTAACTCATATGAATAATGCTCAACAACCCTGAATTTTGATTGATTTCAATAGGCACTATATGCTCCTCGCTTTTCCTGAATATCTTCATAAGTATTTGGAGGCATATCACCAATTAAAATAACTTGTGAGATTGTATCATTTTTTAGAACATTATTTATATGTCATAATCCAACTTCTATTGCTTCGTTTCCCCAGCCTCCTTCTGGCTCTACATTTTCCATAAACTGTTCAAGAATATCTGGCTTACTAGTCCATGGAGAAACTTGCAGAATTTTATCATCAGGAGAGTTATAATTTCTATACACGCAGCATTGCAATTGAAAGCACTCTGGATTTATCCTTTTATTTTAAAGGACTGCACACACACGTAAAAACATAATTTTCACCATGTTTTCAGCACTTTGTAATAGATGAGCCATAAACCCAGTTGTATCCATCAAAACAATTGTTTTAGATGTGCCAAGTTCTATGTTAAGTCCTTCATTTATCTCATGCAAGATCTGCTTTTATTTTTGATGATGATTAATTTCAATGTTCTTTAAAATTCAATTGATTCTATATGAGAGTTTTTAGATTGTTTCACGTGGTTTGATTCATTTGTATTCTTGATTTGGTTAACCCATTTCACTTATATTTAAAGATTCATAAAAGTTATCACTATTTCTTCTCATTTGTTCAATTTTCTGCTTATTAACTTGAAATTTCTAAGTTCTTCATCTAAAATTATTATACTATATGATCCTTCCTGCCCTTGTCTCGCTGATCTTCTCATAATTTGAGTTTCTTCAGTAATATTTTCTGAAAAAATATTTGAATTACATGAACTCCACCATCAGTCTCCACTTTTTGATTTTGGCATTAAAATCAGTTTCATGCCTGAAAACTAGATTTAGAGCTGTGTATAAAAATCTCTACTCAGATGCTCGCTGTTCTCGCACAATGGATGCCAAATCAATATAAGAGGACAAAAAGGCCAGTGTAATTGACTTTCCTCACCAGTTAGAATTTGCACCAGATTGTTTTGGGGCTAGAGTTTTGTTCATAGCCAATTCAAGCCTAAGAAATATTGATAAAACTTGTATTGGACGAGGAGTGACAAATATAATTTCTTGATCTTCATCATTTGTATCTTGATTATATATTTTAATATTCAAAAGCTTCAATAGCATTGCAAATATAATCTAAAAGTTCTGGAATAAATTTTTGAAAAGGCAATATCTGCATTAAAATTTTATATAGCATGATGTTTGAAGAGAAATTCGTGAATTTAAGGCTATATTGAAGAGATTATTTAAAAATATTATAATAAAAACGATTTTATCAAATTTTTTATTAATTAAAAGTTAACTATTTATTGATATTGGCTAAATTTAAAGTTCAGCATATGTTGGAGGATACATTTCTCTATAAAGCTTCACTGCATCTTCTCCTGCAGATTTTCTTAAAACCTCTGTAGACACCAAATCAGTAAGCCTATCAGCCCCTGATTCTGAATTAATATCGAGAAATCCACTTTGGCCATCAGTTAATCTTGCAATCTCTCCAAATTCTCATTTTGCATTATCGTTAATATAAAATGCATGAATTGGGATTTGTTTTTCTATGATTTTATTTAATTCTCGCTCATAATATTCAACATTGCTAAACCTCGAGTTTTGCCAATATTCTGCTCGCTCAGCACCATCTCTTATTTTGACCTCATCACCGCATTCAAGCAATTCACCCTTGCCACATTTTTTTAACTCGAAATCTTCATAAGTGTTTGGAGGAGCATCTCCAATCAAAATTACTTGTGAAATATTCTCATATAGAGAACTCTCATTTACATGCCATAGTCCTACTTCAACTGCCTCGTTGCCTCACCAGCCACCTGTAGCTTTTATGTTTTCCATGAAATTTTCAAGAATATCTGGATCATTTGTTCATTGAGACTCTTGAAAAAGTTCGTTTTTTCATTCATTCCAGTTCCGGAAAACACAGTACTGCAATTGAAAGCACATAGGATTCATTCGTTTTCTCACAAGGACTTCACAGACGCGTGAAAACATGACTTTTACAGTGTCTTTGGCGCTTTGCATTAATAATTCCATAGATCCAGTACCATCCATCAATACAATTGTTTTCGTCATCTCTGCTTTCATTTCAAGTCCTTTATTTAACTCCTGCAAAAGCTTTTTAGATTTTTTAGTGTTATTGTTTTTAATGAAATCCAAAAATTCCATTGACTTTTCATGCTGAGCTTTAGCGTTTTTTATTATATCAGACTCATATTGCTTATTTTTTTCATTGAACTCATCTCTTTTTTGATTTATAGGGTCATAAAATGATCTTCTATTTCTCCAATTCTCAATTTCATTTCTGGATATTGAGTAAATTTCTAAATCTTTATCAAGAAGAATCATGCTATAAGATCCTTCTTGCCCTTGTCTTGCTGTTCTTCCCATAATTTGGGTTTCTTCTGATTTACTTTCTGCAAGAAAAGTCTGAATTACATGAACTCCTCCATTAGTCTCAACTTCTTGATTTAAGCATTTAAAATCAGTTCCGCGGCCAAAATCTCTGGTTAATAATGTAACTGTATTTGCAATTGTTGCTTTTTTAATCAGCATAATTCTGTCCCCTGCACTCAATTTTTCTGTTATCAGCTGAATGTTGTAATCAGAGCCCATTATACCTGATTTCGTATAAAAACTCATTAATTTTTCTTCATCTTCGAAAAATACTAAAACTGCGCGTTGACCTCCTTTTTTGCCTACTATTTGTTTTTGTATTTCTCTTATTATTTTCATATAGTAATCGTCTTTGTTTTCGACTGGACGTCATTATCTTTGCCAAAAGTGCGGTTATTTCTACCAAATACTGATGGCATATAAGTGTTTAGTTTGATATTGTAGTCATTTTCTATGATATTTTTTTCATAATTTTCTAAAGTTTTTAATGTGCCTGTGACTCCCATAATATAATTAAATTTCAGAGGAATTTCGGCATATGAAAATTTATACAAATATTTTCTTCTAAGCTCTTTCGAGATATAAATCCCTTTTCAAGCTCACAATAATAAGCAAATAGTGTTTCATATCCATATGAAATATTAAATGAAATTCCATCGTGCTCTTTATAGCAAATTTTATCCTGGTATACAAAATACTTAAGAAAAGAGAAAGGTCTTTCTGCTGAAATTGCTAATTGTTGTTAATGATATAGATTTTTTCAATGAAAATATACAATCTTTTGCAGAGAAGGCAATTTTTTAATAAAAATGTAAATTTGAATAGTAATAAGCCAGGAACTCTTCATTTATTGATAATGCTTTGAACCACATATGTGAAGACTCGATATTTAATTTTTCAACTGTATTTCTCATAATCTTTCAGACTCAGGCTTCTGAATAAAAGGATCTCTTATATTTATAAAAACTAAATTTGATTACTGGAAAATTTTGTTAGAATTTCATTAAATCATCTAATCGAATTTTGATTCCTTGCACATTTGCAATTAAATGAGAATTCTCTGTCAATTCAAAATTGTTGAAGTATCATGTATCATTTGAGGCGAGAGGAAATCTTTTTGTTGTCTCTTGATCAAAATGAATTTACATAAATTTTTTTGATAATCTGAGGTGAAAACATGAAAGATGCATGTTGATATTTCTTTCTTGAGTCTGAAAAGTTGATTTTGTTCAAATAAGATATTCCTAAATGCGTTTTCTGTTTTCAATTTTTGGCATCTGAAGCCTAATTAGCTAAACTAGATGAAACATGCCTTCTTGCTAATTTTTAGCAAGAAGCTGTAATTGATACTAAGCATGTGAATTTTATTCTAAATGTCACAGTACACAATTATTAGACAAAGAAATGAGTGCTTCATACAGAAGAGACTCATCCATCCATATTAAAATCAATTAAAAAGCTTTTGAAAGTGCAAGCATTCATAAAAGAGTCAACAGCTCCTTTATTTATTTATTTAAAACTATTAAGAGTATTAATCCTTATTATTAAGATTATATATGCAAGTAATAATATAGAGAATAAATAAATTTCGGATTTTGTAACATATTATTACTATTTTAATATTAATTATTTTTGAATCATGATAGTCAAGATTGAAATAGCTGTTTTGCTATAAAGCAATAATTTATTAGATTTTAGAGTTGTTTAACTGGTATTATTATTAATGATTTAATAATTAAGATAACTAACGACTGTTACTTAGAGTTATAAAATTAGGCCATATTTTGAGATCAAACTTTCAATTTTTTTTCATAGTTTTTCTTGGTATTTTTCAGTAATAAATAAATGTGCTGCATTTGCTGCAGCTTTAATGCAATGTAATCAGTTTTTGTAATTTGTTATTTGATTGACACCTGGAACATTATTTAAATCATAGTAAAATTTATCATTTCATGAAAGAGTAAACATTAAAAAATGCATATCCTCTTTTTTACTCTTATCTCTTACAAAGTCCTTAAGCTTTCGTTTAACTATAAAATCATTTGCATTTTTACCAGTTATGCGCCGAACTTGAAATTCAAACTCTGTATTAAAAATTCTATGTTCAGTTCCAAAAATAATGGATGCATAATCTAAATATAAGGAAAAATTTCTCACTTTTAAAATTGTTGCTAAATCATCATCGCTGGGCCCAAAATCATAAAATTCGTAATATTTAAAGAAGCTCAGTACCTCTCTTGACCCTTTCATAGCACCAGAAATAGCCATTGGCAAAAATTTTGGAAGATCTGAGAACTTATAAAACTTTTTTGACACCAATTTAAAAAATAAAATATTTTGAAGAAGAGAAGATGGATTTCGCTTGACTTCAATGAAAAATAACATAAATATAAGTGAAGCAAACAAATTTTTTCGCGATATGTCAATTAATAACTCAGAATATACATCTTCTGGAACAGCTTCATTCCTTAGGATTTGTTTTATTGTATTGCTAAGAAGTTTCTCAGTATTTTCATGAAATGGCAAATTTTCAACAATTTTAGTATAAGAAGCTTCCTGAATTAAAGCAAATCCAACAAAATCAACTCTTGTTCCTGTACTATATATGGTTGTTGAATCAGAAATAAGCTCAGAGTTAAAAATTATATTCGTTTTAGAGAGAACTCCGTTTTTTTCCATAAACTTATAATAAGTAACAGCATTTTTCATTATATGTTCATCAACTTTCAAGCTGATCAGTCAATGTTGAGATTGTTCACCGAAAAATTCACTTGGCCGATGAAATACCAGCTGATTAAAGTAAGAGCTTCTTAATGACAAAATTTGATCAATGAAGATTTTAGTTGAGAGGATTTTAATATTTTTTCTTAGCGATTGAGTAGGAGGAATCAAAATTTTGAATGCTTCCGGCAAGTAGTTTATTAAATGTACTTGAATATCATGTGGCATTTTTAGCTTGCATATTATATTGTTTGCGAATCTTTGTTTCACAGCATCATCCTCTGTCTTTAAAGCATCAAAATACGCATTTACATTTAATAATAGACGGTTTTCAAAAAACAATTTAATTTCTTTGCGGTTCTTAGAAGAAAGTTTTATAACTCCAATGGTAGAAAGATTCTCAGAAGTCAATTTTTCTTTGGATATTAGCTTGATTATTGAATGAAGATTCCGCCCAGGTGTAAAATATTTAGCTATGTTCTGTTTAAATTTTGATTCAATTTTGTATTTTTCCATAAGTCTAATTGAGTTTTCTAATTTGAGTTTATTATCAAACTTGCTTTTTCAATGCTTTAATCTCTCTAAAGCTTCAATAATTGGCTGAATTAGTTTTTTATTGGTTTCGTAAAAGAGCCTCATTCTTTTATCGAAATACTCATTGGAATTATTCTTATTATTCAAGTGCTCAACGATGTTAAAAAAATCAATTTGAATTTCTTCCAAGCCTTCTTGAAAGTTTAATGCTCTCAAAATTTCTGACAATTTAGTTCAGACTTCTGATTTCAAAGATTCATGGTCGATTATGGCTTTACTTAAAACAAAAATAAAAGAAGTTCAAATGCTTAAATAGTCTTCTCTAGAAACAGCTTCTTGTATAAATAACTGCAAATCTTCAACTTTAATGCTGATTGCATCTTTAAGGAAAAGCAGTTGTTGGTCCATTAATAATTTATTATTTTTCACCATTTAACTATTAATTACGATTTGGTAAAAAGTAAGATTTGAATTTGTCTTTATCACTTGCCAAATCCATTGTTTTTAATATCAGTTCTTTAAGTTGGGCTTTTCTTTTGCTGCTCCATCTTATCACAAATGATCTAAATATAAAGTCTGTTGATATAAGAGCTGCAAGCATCAAATCACTCTTATCTTTAGGCTGAAATCTGTTGTAAATAGCTAATGCATCATCAATACTTTTGCTCTCAAGTCCAAAATCTTCAAGGTGTTCTGAAAGTTGGTTGATTTTTGCTATAAAAGAGTATGCTTCTTTTTGACTACGAGACTCCCATCAGTTTCTGGCAATGTTGAGTACATTTTCATGGCATTCATCACTTGTAAGTCATTCAAAGTTCTCTTCAATCCATGAATCTCTTTCATCGTAATCACCGGTTTGTGAATATTTAGTCAAAGTATTTTCTTTGGGACCAGGGCAGCATTTATTTCCTCCATCCCATTCAAATCGATTTTTGTTGCAATATTTTGTCATCAGACCTTTTTCAGTCTGTGTGCATTCTTCTTCTATCTCAATGATTTCTATTGGTATAGTCGAAATGTCTTCCTGTCGGCAGATGCTTAAATTACTATGCGCCATCCAATTTTTATAAGAAATTTAAATCAGATTTAATTTTATTAAATAATTTTAAAATTCAATACTGAAAGCAATAATTTCAACTTTAAATCTTCAAACTAATTATATTTTTTTAATCATTTTTATACAATAATTCATATCCCATACATCTTTAGATTATTCTTTATATTCAAAATTGGTTTTAATTTCAAGTAAATTTAATTAAATTAAGAGGCTTCTTTGATAATGATTTAATTTTCAACTCTTAATTTATGCAGATTCTATTCACAAATCTCTTATTCTTCAAAATATTGCCTTGATTACAAAAATTTTGAACAGATCTTAAATTTTCAAAGGTGAAATCAATTCAATTCGTCAGAAATCACTATAAAATCCATTTCTTTTGATTCAGATTCATCAAAGCTGAGACAATTGGAAATTGAGATCTAAATTATCATCTTATTGCTCTTTTGGCTGATGCCAATAGACGGGATTCTTAATTTAAAAATTGTGAATGCCCATATCTATACTCAATTGAACGATTTCAAGTTATAATTTCAGTCGACTATTTTCTCTGAATGGTTGAAATTCTATGTTTTCTGAAGTAAGATAAAATCAATTCCAATGTTCTTCAAGATGCTTTAACTTAATTACAATATTTTATTTAGTATTGTTATTATATTTCAAAATAAATTTAAAGCCATTATATAAAGGATATATCTTCATTATTAGATGTAGTCCATCCCAACTTACCAAATTCTCATTTTTCTCCTTCTCTGCTCTTTGGTTATATTCTTGAATCGTATCATCAACACTTCACAATTGAAATGACTCAGCTGGAATAATAGAAATTAAATGTTTCCGCAAGGTGCCCAAATTATTCCTTCAATTCATTTAAAAACCCTTCTTGTTCTCGCAATTTTAATTCCTTTATTTATATCCCATATAATAATTTCATTTCTATCCGTAATAAAATATTAGCGGCCTAACACTACTACATTTTTTCACGTATTAAATAATGCTTATTGTGTTTGCCATATCTACTTCTGCTCCTTTTGTGTCCATTAATCCTGGCGTATCACATATAAAAACAGTCTCTTCAGAAATTTTGATATTTATTGGAACCATAGTGATATATCTAGTTTCTGATTCAGCATGAGACGAAATTGTAATGTTTTTTAATACAGGATTTTTTACAGCGATAGCTTTAATGTGCCTCACACCATCTTCAAGGACTCTATCCAGTTTTGAATCACATAAGAAATGAGTTGTGGTTGATTTTCCTGAGCCTGTGACCCCAATTAACAATATAATGTCTTTGTTTGCTAAATCTTCAGAGTGTTGAGATGATTTATTAATTAAGCGAGAAAGTTCCTTTATATTGACAAGCCTGATGTGCTCTTTGAGAATTTTTTCTGTATCTTTTATCAAATTGTCCCAATTTTTATTTTCAAAATTTTCTCTGAAGCTTGAAATTAGTTTTCTTGGGAAAAGTCCTTTGGGATTTGTACTCAATACCTCAATAAAATTGTTGTACTCTTTATCAGGATCTATTTTCTCAATTTTTCTGTGAATTTCTAATTCAGGTTCAAAATTATAGCTTTTATAGTAGGCAAAGCACAAAATACTTGTAAGAAATCTTTCCATACAATGAGGAATTACTGAAATATCGCTTATCATTCCTTCAAGAAAATCAATCATTTTATCATTTCCAATTTCTTGAGGATCTAAAATCATCATAGATTTCAAACTAATTTGCTTGTGAATAGGAAGCAATTTTTCCAATTCTGCAAGATTATTTTCTTCACTTTTTGCTTCTTCGAATCTTTTTCTTTTCAGAAAATATGAAATATTTTCTTTAGAATCATTTATCAATTCTTCTAGTTTTTCTGGGCTTTCAATATTGTGTTTGATTAATCCTTGCTTTAATTCCTCTTCTGAATTTGTTTCTTGAAGAATATTTGTGATTTTTGTATTTTCGATTCCTTCATACAATTTCAGTAGTTTTTCAAGATCTTTTAGCTTATTTCTTTCCCTTTCTTCTTCATCGAATTTTTTCTTACGCTGATAAAATGCTATATCTTCCTTTGTCTCTGTAATTTTTGCAGCTACTTCATCTATATTATTAATTTCAAGCACTCTTAGCAGCTCATTGAATTCTTGCTGAATTTTATTTTCTTCTTCTATATTTTCCATTTGTAGACTTTCACAATTTTCCACTTCTTTCACACTCTCACTCTTATCAAAGCTTTCTTGAATTATCTCAAACGAGTTTTCAATATTTTCTTCTTTACTAATTTCTATCTCCACACTTAAAATTTCTTCGCCTTCACTTGGGATATTTAATCATTTTTTAAGCGGGAAATTTTGGGCGAGGTCTATTGAGGCAGATCCAAGCAATTTTTGGTCTTCAAGGCTTTT
>CATKHM010000195.1:0-28985 GCA_949751825.1 Blepharisma undulans
ATCTTGAAGAAATTCCAAAGTGCAGCCATATGAGCAATATCCACAAGCTCCGTGATCAAAACCACAGTAATTTGAATCGCATCAATAATTGCAAGTTCCATTTGAAGGATAAAGACAGCCAATTGTAGTTTTACAATAAGATTCACAATCTCCTTCGTCAAAATTACATCCTTGATTCATACAAGCTATATCGCAATTTCCATTGCCAATCTATTTTAGTATTTACTGAAGATAATGGGCAATCTAGTGAGCATAAAGCTAAAACAAAGAAAATTGAGTGTAATTTGATAAGAAAAGTCACTGCAAAAATTAGTGGCTGACTATATTTAATCATATTAGAAAAAATATTAAATCAGCATTTTAGATAAATTTGGAGTTGATATGTAAAACTAAAATAAAGTTAAATATTTTGAATTTATGAAACACTGAAAATAGCAAAAAAAGTGTCAGTTTGCAGCTGAAATTGCAATTTGGGAAGTTGTGGATATTTTAATACTTAAGTAGTTGTCGCACTTAACAATAGATATTCTTGACTTTAAAAGAGCTTTGCATTATAAAAACATTAAAATAATTAATTTTTATTGAAATTATTTCCAAATTTCTATTATATAATCGATAAAATTATAATTAAAATTTTGATAGATTAAAGTATATTTTACATTTTGGTTCGTATTTATTTCATTTAAAAAAGGAAATGCACCTCATTATGATAGAAAGCTTAGCCTAAATTATTTACATATCTAACAATACTTTCATTTTATACCCCTAGGCATTGAAATATCAGAGCTCTTGCCAGTAGATGAATCTTCATAATTGAAATCAGTAGAGAAAATCTTTTAACCCATGCACAATTCTTACCCTATGAATAATTGTTTCGCATAATCTTACGCAAGTAATAAATAAATTTTAGAAATAATCAATTATTTTTCCGTTATTAAACTATTTAGGAAAATATAAAACATATTTTATATGAAATTTTAGTTATTTATTGCAATAGTGCTTCAATTTGCTGCTTGAATTCAGTTGTTTCAATCAACAAACTCCTAAACCCTTGACTGGAAATTATTTTTTGAATAGTTGTATCGTTGCATGCAATTAAAAAATCATTTAGTCCTATAGAGTTTATAGCGCCTCCTTTGAAAAATAAAAGCAGCAAATATTTTGTTAATATTGATCTGCTTTTATTCAACTTTCTTATATAGGTCTGCAAAAATATGTATTTTTGCGGATTAATAAACTGCGCAAATTCCACAATAGCGATAGTTATTTGAAACATATCATCTAGCATGCTTTCGATTTCTGAGAGATCAAGCATTGTTGAGCAGTCTCTGTCATAGTTCTTAAAGAGTGCATATGCTTTGCTCTTTATGTCACCTTTTCCAAGCCAAATTCCTAAGCATGTCAATCTTATGACATTATACTCTGAAATGAGCAATTTAAAATTATCATAAAACCAATTTAACGGGGATTTTTCATCATTAAGAAAATTGACATCTAGGTTCATCGACTCATATGCATGCTTTAAGTGTTTTGTGCTCAAGCCATGGTTTAATGCATATCTAGATATTCCTTTATCATACTCATCTGCAGTTAGTTTGCCTATTTCTAGAATTTTTTCAGCTCCTTCAATTATTCTTTCTTGAGCATTGAATTTCTCATCGATTTCTCTACTTGATGCGCAGCCCATATTGATATATTATTATATTGTTTGCCGATCGAAATTTATCGCCCATTTTGAGCTGGAGGATTTTATCGGTAAATGGCAGTTTATAAAAATATTTAAGTGCTATGGCAAAAATAGAATTTTTAGTAAGAGTTTTTAAATCTTCAATAAATCGTACTTTTAGAAATAGCTTTTGCTGATTATAAAATTATAAATAAAATTTATAGGTTAATTTAGTTTTCAAACAAAAGAAAATGTTAAAACTTGAAAGGTTTATTTAGATTCAAAAATACGTTCGTTTTCCTGCTAGTTATATTTTCGCCTATGAATCAATTTCAATTAAAATTTTTTGTCAGCTTTATTTTATAATTTAATCCATTTTCAAAGTCTTTTTATATGGAAAGTTATTTTTAAATTTAGATAAATTCAGCGTGAAGCTTTATCTAAACAATTAAATTAAGTTTTACAAAAATATATAAAATCACTCTATCATTAAATATTAACTAAACTTATAAGAGATATTAGTACTTACTATTAAAGCAATAATCATAATTTCTTTAATTTCATTGTTTCAATAAAATTTCTCAAAGTCTATAAAGATACAAATAAACATTAAATTCAGTTGCAGGATTATGTACCATCAGCTTTGTCATCAATTATATTGTATTAGATAGAAAAACCCTATTAGAAAATTTTAAATTAATTCAATAAAATTTTTAATATCACCTAACCCTATATTTCAAATGATGCTTAAAATTCTTTAATCAATTATACTACACTTCTTTTGAGCTTTCCAGCTGAAGAATTATAAATACTCAACAAGCTCCATATATAACCATTTTATCATCAAAGAATTACCATGGAAAATTAATATTTTGAATAAATATATTTAATGAGAAATTTTAGTTATAAATGTTTTTCAACAAGTTCTTGGAGTTCAGTGCATTCAATCAGCAAATTTCTATATCCACGACTTGAAATGATTTTTTGAATAGTTTTATCCTTGAATGCAAGTAAAAAATCATTTAACCCTATATCATGTATAGCACCTCCTTTAAAGAACAAAAAGGTTATGTACATAAAAAAATCATATGAAGGGATAAGCAAGTCAATTTTATGATATCATAATCGAGCAGTTTAAAATTATCATAAAACCAACTTATTGGAGATTTTTCATTGTTGAGAAATTTGGTTCCCAAACTCATTGATTCATACGAATGCAATAAGTGTTTTTTGCTCAATCCATAATTTGTTGCATACCTTGAGATTCCTTTATCGTACTCATCTGCAGTTATATTGCCTATTTCTAGCAAATTTTCTGCTCTTTCGATTAATCTTTCTTGAAGAGCGAATTTTTCTTCTCGACTTGAATTGCAGCCCATGTTGTTATATTATAATATCTTCAACATAATCGAAAAATGTCATACAATTTTGAGTCATAGGTTTTTATCGGTAAAAATGGCGTTTCAAAATGATTTGAGTTTCAAGTATGATTTAATGAGAATTATTTATAAATTCTGGTAAATTAGATTTTAAAATTGTTTTGTTTTAGATATTGATTAAAATAATGCTTGCTGATCGACTATCATCATTATTTATTTGATTTTCATTGTATATTAATATTCATAGTTTACATAATTAGCCTGATTTCTAGTCTTAAATTACGATTATCAACGGCAATATGTGAATTTCATTGACAAAAGTTATTTGTATTCTTCCCTAAATCTAGATTAAATTCTGAGTTTCTTATTCATGCGAGAATTTTTCTTAATTTTGATTATTTGAGTAAGAATTTTATCCTGAAAAGTTATATAAAGATTAAAGCACTAAATATCGATTTCAAAATTTCGTATGATTTGGAAATACTTCTGTTAATATTCAAGAAAACTATTAAGGCAAAATATATTATGTTGAATATAATGATAATTTTCTTTATTTTATCTAGTTTCACAAATCAAAATTTCAATATTTCGATCAGCTAAAATCTATTATAAATTTATAAGATTGATCTGGTAAAAACTGCAAATAAAAATGGTATTTTAATGACTTTAAGCCAAATAGTTAAACAAATTATGGCTATTTATCTAGGAATATTTAGTTATATAGTCTTACTGTTAATAATAACATCTCCCGTATTTTGATATCCATCAAACTCAACTAGTAAAGATCTAAACCCCTTGCTTGAAATTATCTTTTTGATGATCAAATCACTGAAAGCAGCCATAAAATCTTTTACTTTTAACTCATGGAGCTTTCCTCCTTTAAAAAACAGCATCAGGATATATTTTGTTAGTGTTGCTCTACCTCTCTTTAATTTTTTTAAATAATTGTGCAAGCTAACTGATTTCTGTGGGTAGGCACATTTAGCGAATTCCACAATAGCATAGGTTATTAAGCACATGTCGTTTAGCATACATCCAATTTCTAAAGGCTCAAGCTTATTGGAGGAGTTTCTGTCATAGTTTTGAAATAAAAAATATGCCTTGATGTCCCAATTATCTTTACCAAGCCAAATACCTAAGGTTATTAATTTGACTGCATCATAACCTTTTACCATTAATTTGAAATTGTTATAAAACTTGCTCATTGGTGCATTTATATTGTTAAGAAATCTTGTATCAAGATCCAGAGCATCATAAGTACTCTTAAAATGGAGATCACTTAATACAAAATTTAATGCACTTTTAGAAATCCCTTTAGTGTACTCATCGGTACTTAGCTTGCATATTTCTAGGATTTCTTCTGCATCTCCAACTGTTTTTTGCAATTCTTGTAGCCCAGATTCTCTTCCCGAACATCCACAATCCATTTTAATTTTGCTAAAATTTTTACTGATCCTCATTTAATAGGGCTGCAGATTTAATCAGATTTCAACCAATAATTTTCTAAATATTTCTCGTTTTTGTAATTAGCTATTAAATTTTACACTGAAAATTCAAAATTTTTCTTAAATTATTATTTATCTTTACTACTCAGTATATAAATCGCCTTGAGCGATGCTCTCTACTTCTAATATATATTGCAATTATTTTACTCAAAAAATCTAATTGAGAATTTATTTATGATTTTGCAATTCTTGACTTGAGATGAATCAGCAGAGCGCAAATTGGATTAAAATGAGGAAAATTATAATATCACACTCGTTTCAGATGGTACTGATCCATGTTTCTCAGAAAAATTAAATCCATTGTGGTAATTCCAGGTCTTTATGGCTTCCAGACTTCAATGAGGATAGTGGCAGCCAGCTGGAAAAAGATATTATATAATCGAAAAATGTCATACTATTTTAAATTGTAGGATTTATCGTTAAAAATGACCCTTTTCAAAATTATTTGAGCGTTAAGCATGATTTATCGAGAATTATTTATAAGTTTTGATAAATTAGAACTTAAATATTGTTTTGTTTTAAAAATTAATTATTTTAATGCTTGCTCATTCTTGTTAAAACGGAGTTTTTGAGAAGTTTTCTCATCTATGATTGCTTTGAAACGATTTTTATTCTGTAAAATAAATATAAAGAAAAATTAAAGCACCAAATATTGATTTTAAAAATTGTAAATACTTCCTTTTCAATATATAAAAGGCAATTAGCAAGCAAAATATATTAAAAAATGAAAAGAATGATAATTTTCTTCATTTAATATGTGCTTCAAAAATAAAATTTAATATATTTTATTATTACAAAGACCCTGATCTCATGAATCTACAAATAAAAATGTATTTTAATGGCTTTTAAGTCAAATAGTTATACAAATTATGGTTAGTTATCTAGGAATATTTAGTTATATAGTCTTACTATTGATAATCACATCACCTGTACTTTGATATCAGTCATACTCAATTAGTAAAGATCTAAACTCCTTACTTGAAATTATTTTTTTGATTGTTAAATCACTGAAAGCAGCCATAAAATCTCTTATTTTTAACTCATGGAGCTTTCCACCTTTGAAAAACAGCATCAGCATACATTTTGTCAGTATTGCTCTACCTCTCTTTAATTTGTTTAAATAATTGTCCAAACTAACTGATTTTTGTGGATAGGTGCACTTAGCGAATTCCACAATAGCATAGGTTATTAAATACATATCTTTTAGCATGCATCCAATTTCTAAATGCCCAAGTTTATTGGAGGAGTTTCTGTCATAATTTTTAAACAAAGAATAAGCTTTTGTGTCCCAATTATCCTCGCCAAGCCAAATTCCTAAGGTTATTAATTTGCCTGCATCATAACCTTTTGCCATTAATTTGAAATTGTTATAAAACTTGCTCATTGGTGTATTCATATTGTTAAGGAATCTTGTATCAAGATTCAGAGCATCATAAGCACTCTTAAAATGGTGCTTGCTTAATACGAAATTTAATGATGTTTTAGAAATCTCTTTTGTGTACTCATCAGTGCTTAGCTTGCATATTTCTAGGATTTCTTCTGCATATCCCACTGTTTTTTGCATTTCTTGCAGTCCTGATTCTATACCTGAACATCCACAGCCCATTTTAATTTTTGCAAAAACAGTTTTTGGTGCTTCTTTAATAGGGGCGAAGATTTAATCAGATTTCGTCTATAATTGGCTAAATATTTCTCGGCTTTGCAATTAACTATTAAACTTTATATTGAGTTCAAAATTTTTCTTAAAATTGGATATGAGTAAAAATTATTATTCACCTCTACAAATTCCACCTTATAAATTGCCTTGAACTCTGTTCTCTATTCTTAATGCCAAAATCGCAATTATTTACTCAAAAATTCTAATTTAATTTTTTTTTTTAAATTCTGACTTAAATTAGATTTTAAATAAAGAAATTACAATATCACACTCGGTTAAGATGGCAACTGATAAAGTGTTTTTCAGAAAAATAAAATCCATTGTGGTAATTTAAGATCTTCATGACTTTTAGGCTTCAAAAAGATAGTGACAGAGAGCAGAAGGAAAAAGGTATTTATACTGAAAGCATGATTTTTTCAGTAGACCAAGAATTTACATGATTCCGAAAAATTTAAAATTAGATAAGACAACTAATATTGAACTCCTATTCTCCAATGGGAAGCTCATTGGAACCAACATTTTAACAATTATAATTACGCATTTAAAGTAAGCTTTCTAATTATTTATAGTTTTTGACAAATATATCGCCTTTATTTTCAATTTCTCAAGTTTAGTAATAAAGATCTAAATAAATGAAATTTTAATTATTTATGCAACAGTATTTCAAATGCGTTCAATCAGAAACTCTTAAATCCTTGATTTGATAATACTTTTTGAATAGATTTTTCGTTGCATACAACTAAAAAATTATTTATTCTTATATTTTGCAGTGTCTCCTTAAAAATCAAAAGCAACAATTGATTTGCTTATATTCAATTTTTTTGCAAAAATATGTATTTTTCGAAAACTCCACGATAAAAATAGCTATTTGAAACATATCATCTAAAAAGCTTTCAATTTATCATAGATCAGGTGCTCTTGAGAAGTTAAAATGGTAACTTGCTTTGTGTAAGCTTTAAAAGCACTGAAAAATGAGAAAAGTTCTATACGCAATTAAAGATATTTAAATTTTTCAAATTGCAATTAATATTCTCAATAATCCAAATTTGCATCAAAATTTCTTATATTAGTGATAATTAATATTTTCCTATAAAATATCTCTCACATTCAAATCATCTTGTGTCTGACTTATACTTATTCTTCTCAAAGCCAATCCCCTATTCGCTACTTTTTCAATCGGCATTTCATCACTCGATGTATTAAATTCCCCTTCTTCTGCAAGTGAACAATCCCTCTTGCACAAGCAACAAGTCTATATAAAAAATACTCTATTCGCTTTAAATCATTCTTCAATGCATGTTCCATGAAATAAATGGTTACAATGCAGCTTTCTTACTATAGAAAATTGCTTAAACGCCTCAAAACATATAGCACAAGTAGAATCTACCCCTTTTTTATTTCTAATATCTTGGTATTTCATTGCTGGGTAATTTTTATTTACAAGGGTAGATGATAATCCTGGGGATTCCAAAGCAATTCTGACACGTTCTTTTCGTCATTTTTTCCAGACAATTATTGAGGTAGTTGATAGGAGAATAAAAACACCGAGGACGGAAATTATGATATAAATTAAAATAAATTGGTTTGAGGAAGATGATTTTTCTGAATAATAAATTGTGTAGGTTATAGAGGAAGAGGGTTGGTCTTTTGAGTAAATGAATAATAAATATAGGAAATTTCCTTTGCCGCTTTTATTTATTTTCATTATTTGAGGATTGGGTGATTTAGTGAGGTACATTGATGAGCTGTTTTTAATTGAAGAAGGAAGATAGGTGGGACTATATAAGACTTACGTGTTTCCATCATAATTCAATAGAAGTTCGCCGATTTCTTCATTATTTCATATTATTTTTAGCTCAAATTTGTCTGAATTTACTATATATTTTTCACCATTTTTCAAACTTATATATCAATAATCTTCATTGCTTTTAGCATTTTCAAAAGTATAAGGCTTGCCAGTGATTTCATATGCTGTTATATCACAGCTTGGACCAATAAATCCTAATTTGCATGAGCATTTTCCTAAAGCAATACGTTCCCCATTACCAGCACAATTTTTAGGACATAATAGTTCATCACTAATATCAACTCCAATTGTATATTTTATTTCTCCTTGAGAAAACTGACTATTTCCTACACCAATAACAGTGTCATTATTTATCTCTATAACTTGGAGAAAAATAGATTGATAAGGTAACCCTGAATATCAACCTTCATAGTCAGCATATATCGCATTTATCGAAAAATCAGAATTTCCAAAGCTTGGAAAAGAATTGCCAAGAGCTAAAACTGGAAAAGTATCTGGTGGTTTTGTGATTATTTGTATTCAAATCCCAGCATATGGTTTTTTGGTAGTTTTTGTGTTTATTTTGAAATAATTTCAAATTTTGTCTTGATTGATTATTTGAGGTATTCCATAATCTATTATAGTTTGGCTGCGTACAAAATTAGCAGTAAGGAGTATAGCAATTGAGATAATATGCAAGATCATTGATATATTGAGTTTACAGCGGATTTTATTTATAAGAATGGCATAATAATGAATATTTAACGCAATTATATGCATCAATTTTAGCAAAAAATCATAGATTATAATTTTCTTAATTTAGCTAATCAAATTATTAAGATCAAATTTTATTCCAATCAATTTATTTAATCAAAAGACTTAAAACCTTCCTCTTCAGAGATATAAGTCAGATTTATTGCCTTATAGAAGGAATGCTAAAATTTGATTATGATATTGCTTAAGCATAAGGATTAAGCATACTAGCTTAATTTTTAGTCTATATCACATTACATTTAATTAGATAAGCATTAGGTTATTTCATATATTCAAGACTTTTATCAATTTCATAAAAAAGGCCTATTCTTTTATGTTCTAATAATCATGAAATACTTATTAATGCATTGATCTTGCAAATCTGAATTAAATATTTTTTATTCATGCGTAATTAATGAAAATCGGTACATTTTAGATTTATTTGCATAAATAATTATTAAAAATGTTTTTGAAATAATGCATTTTAAAAATCAAAAATTAATAAAATGACTTTGAAACAAAAAATTTAATAGCTTTTATACACAGACATATTAAATATTTTTAATTTAAAATCCCAAGCATTTAATATGAATAAAATTTAAATTTATCTGCTAAACCATAGTATTTTGGTAAATGCATGATTCAACGCAAATTATTGGAAGTATTAAAATTTGAATAAATTTTAATTCAATAATTTCTAATAGCTTTCAAGCAATTTGGCAAATGAATTAAATAAGATTCCAATCACTATTAAAGTAATTTTCACAGTTATGAATAAATTTTAAAAATTTCTACGCTAATATTAGTCTAAACATTAGGATTAACTGGATTGATAAAAAACTTTCGAACATCCACTGTAAACTTTTCACTTCCATTCAGTTCACGTTCTCCATACTTTCGGAACCAACAAAGGATCATTTCATCTGTCCATCCTCTTGGCCTAACAACTTCCCAGAAGCTTTCCAACTCGACTGTTCCTGATCCTCTGATATCAAGCAATGGATACGCATAAACACGCTTGAAAATGTCAAAATCGACTTTTCCATTTTCATCAGTGTAGTAATCCTGGATGATTTCAATAATATCAAAAACAAGACGGGCTGTCCTTTCTGGTGTGCTTAATGGAAATTTATAAAGTTTTCATATAAATTCTTCTAAAATAGCAACACTTACTTTTCCGGTACCGTCATTAAATTTATTGTTAAATAGAGCTTGAACTCCTTCATCTCAGCCTTTCCCGCCTGCAAAGCTATACAAACCCACAAACTCTGCTACCTTGGACATACTTATTCTTCCCTCACTGTCATTGAACCTGTTTTTGTATTCATTTTGCAAATCTTTATCCCATCGTCTATCTACTAAAGAGCTATACATTCTTATCTTATTATAATAAAAATTATGTCCCATTTTATTTAAGAATTTATTTGCCATTGTTTTAAATTATAAAGCTCTTGATAAGAATTTTTGAAATATTTATATTAATTTCAAATACTTCAAAACGGAAATTGAATTTTAACTTATTCACTCTCTTCAAATCTCAAAATATAAAAATTTAATCGCTAACTGAAAAACCTTACTCAATAGAAAAGAATAAGAAATTTGTTTATTTCGAGGCTGACTTTGCAAGTGTAATTCTATTTTAAATATATTTGCAAGTTTATAATTCTGCACTTTATCATCAAATATAAAAATATTGATATCAAAAGTGGCAAAATTATGATTAATTTATAGAAAACACAAAAATTATAATCATTAAGTTTAATTACTAACTTTTAATAAGGGGATATATTGCTTCCTTCCCTTTTTCTGAGATAAGAAAAGGTTTTCAAGGTCCAGTATGATTTTGAGTTTATCAGAAAGATCTGCGTATTTATCATTTCTACGAGATTCCTCGAAAACAGGATCAAGAATGTAAACAAGCATATTTATTACTAGGAAAGTATTCAAAATTGAAAAACCAATATATCAGAACGTCGTTTCGTTATAACTGTCATCAATATTAATATTGTTCATCGATAGTAAATAGGCTGTAAGAAAACCCTTAGTCAAATCATTTGAGTCAATCGCTACCAAATAGATCATAGCAGAAACGCTGTTTATAAACAAAAAAATAATCACAAAAGGCAATGATTTTTTCCCAACCAATAAGAATAATCTCGTATATGATCTTGTAATTGGCAATCATTGAAAAACAGGTAAAATGCCTAAAAAATTTAATAAAATAACAATCAAATTGAGTATATATATTTTTCCAATATTAAGTTCTAAAATGCATCATAGAATGGACAGTATATGAAGCATAGCTTCTAATGCATAATTATATTTGTAATTAGAGGATTTGCGAAGTATCTTTATAAAATCAATAAGTGTCAAAGTTATATTCATGAATAAAATTATCCAAATCAGATATGCAGTTGGGTAACATATATATGTGCAAATCAATGCAATCATCAAGAAAATGAATAGACTGCTTATAACAATAGGTGTCTTGAAAATACTTTCCAATAATTTGAAGCATTGACTTGATGATAAATAATCTCATTTAAGAATAATTGTGGATGGCTTTATAACCACCATACTACCATCATCATTTTCCGATTGTTTGATAGAGGAAATGTCGAATCATAGCTTTTCTGTTAAAATAGCAGTTGGAAGTTCAGTTTTAACTATTGAAAAAGGTGAGGATTTAATAACTAGTGAATTCAAAAATTTTGTAAAGTTTGCGAGTTTTATAGAGAATAATATTGGAATATCATCATGGATTGCATAAATATATTTCGATCTTTCAGATTCACTAATAAATTGATTCTCAATGGTTTTATCATGAATTTTGAAGACTCTTCAGATGGTTCCATCAGTGGCTCCAGAAGAGTATCCTTTGATATAAATTCACATATCCAATTAAGACTGAAAGAATAAGTAATTTCATTAGGATCATTTTTGTTCAGCTTAAATGATTCGAATATGCTATTTTTCCTTATAATTATAATTGAGTCCTTAGAGAGAGATACTTCAGAATTAACAACATTTTCAGCATCAATTTCTAGAATTGGCATTTCAATCTCTTTTTCTACGTTTTTTTGAGTAAGAATTGAATTCTTTATAAATAATAAATTATTCCCGAATTTTTTAAATTGTGTGTATTGATCGTTGATTTGAAATTTATAATGAATTTTCAATTCAGGTAATGCAAAAATTGTTATATGAGAATTTTGATATCTGGATATCAAATACTTATTATTATCTGTGATTTTGATTCATTCAGGAGCAAAATATTTATCTTTATATATATGTAAAACCTCATGTTTGCGAATAGATCAAATAATTATTTTTTTATCATGTGCTACACTGATTAAATAATTTTTATTGCTTGTAACAGATATAAATATTATTTTTTCATAATGCATTCGTTCTAGCACTGTCGATGATTCTTTATTGATAATATAAAGATCCCTGTTCGAAGATCCAATCAATAAAAATGGATTGACGTTCAATATCTTTACTCTATTTAAATTATTTGGCACATTTGATATAGATATGCGCTCTTCATCTTTTGTTCTTATGTTTTTAACATTTATTTCATTTTTCGATATCAATATTAAATATTCACCTTTTAATTTTGCTAAATATGTATTCTCATCATTTTCTATCAGAGTGTAGCTTGATGCATTAATTAAATCCAATATTTGAACACATCTCAAACTATCAATTATAGCTAAATAATTGCTATTTTTAGATTTTGCTAAAATTTTAATTTGGTACTCAAGTGCCAATTCAAAAAATTTTTTATTCAATTTTCAGTTCCATAGTTCAATTCGGAAATTTTCTAATAAAAATATAAGAGCTTTCCCCATTTTGCAAATCCCCAAAAGTTTAACATCATAATCAAATTTCTTTGTTACTTGGCCTATTTGTGGAAGCTCAACAAAGGATAGGCAATATTTATTTGAAAAAAATAAATATCCTTCATCTTCACTTAGATGCAATTTCGTTGGAATAAAATCTATGTCATATGAGAGGACTACTTTTTGCTTTTCTAAATTTCAGATTTTGACAGAACAATCTTCGCTTCCTGTAATGGCATATTTTTCATCTTTTGTAATAACGATTTCAGTGATTTTTATATGTGCAAGTTCAGTTATATTGTAGTTTTTGATGTCCATAATAATTGCATTTTCCAGGCCTTTGAAAACAATTATTGTACTATTTTCATTCATTTCTCAATGATAAATGAGATCATTGTTATATTCGTGCATTAACTGAAACGTATCTGCTTTAAAAATTTTAAAAGTTGAGTTTATTTTAACAATTGATCAAAGAGTGTTTGGGCTTAATTTGAAATGGCTTATTGATTCATCAAAGGTCATACTTATCATTTCATTTTTATCAAATCTCCAAAAAGTAAGTTCTCATAAAGATGAAGTAAACAGAATAGCAGGTGCCTTATTTGAATAAAATAGACTTTTTACAGCCTTGGTGCAAGATTTATTTTCGTTTCAGTTTGGGTATTGATAAAACATTATCATTTCAGAAGATGCACAGATCAAGTTTTTTTTATAAGAGTATAATCCATGAAAAGGATTTTCTTGGCCCATCAAAGTCATTTGCCTTGTTCCAGTAAATTTATCATATAGTTCTATCCCTTCAGATGCTGTTGAAATGATTGCAATTGAATTTGCGAAATTCATAATTTCGACATCAATGATGATGCCATTGAAATTACTGAAGTTGTGGATGAGTTGTCCAGTTTCGAGATTCCAGCAAATAATCCTTTTATCAAGCGAAAAAGATACAAATATGAGGTCTTTTTGATTTACCTTCATATTTATAATTTTGTGCTTGTGCTCATTCAATTGAGATTTTATTTTTCCCTTTTCCAGTAGATAAATTGTTCCGTCTTGAGCAGCTAAAATTGCACAATGCTGAAAATAGATAATTTTGAGTATTGTTTCTTTGAAATCTACCAAATTGGAATCTTTTTTTTGGGCTTGGAGATTCTTCCTTATTGCCATAAAGTTGATAATCTGGTTGGTGGGTAATACTTGATTTCTATGAAATATTTTATAAAAGTCAGACGTTGGAAAAAGCAATTAAAATAAATTGAAAATAATGATTTATCGAGCTTTACATATAGTTTTGTTTGCATCTATAGCTTAAAAGTTAACTATATAGATGAATTTATTAAATACAATTATAATCTATTATTTAATACAATAAATTTCATAAACATAAGGAATAATTTCTTCATTCGATGGAAAGTAATCTTAAAAGATATTACATTTTCTTACTATTATATCTTTAAATCAGCAAATGGAACCAATATTATTATATATTGGCAAATTTAACTGTTGATTTTCTTTTTCTGAGATCTTCTTCCAAGAAGGCACAAACCATCCCTTTGGATATCTTCCAATTGCTATGGTTGCAGTTTTTCTATATATCAATTTGTGCTATTCAAATTGAAAAATCTACTTAAAAAATTATTTATATTAAAATCAAAGCAATTTAAATCTATATAGTTCAATTTCAGCTATTTTTAATGCACAGTTAAATTTTTTATTGTTGTTGAAAATATCAAGGATCAATAAATGTCCCTATTTAAAATTAAGGATTTCTCACAAGCATCAAATGCGATTTATTTTATTTTATTAGTCTAAATATGAAATAATCATGATTAGCTCAAATTAACAGAGGCATTTCAAGTCTTCACTCCTAAATTTATATTTTGTATAAATTTGATGTTTCCATTTAAGTAAATCTTGGCCTGAGCCGAAAATTCTAGTTTCTCATGCATAAATTCATTAATTTTTTATGGAAACCAATAATACTTGATCTTTATTCCGATAAATTACTTTAATGCAGAGAAATAATGAAGCAGGGCTAAAAGCTAATAAAATAAATTGCTACTCTTAAAGGATGGACAGATGAAATGAATAATTATTGATTCAGAGAGCGGAGAATTCTTACATACAGGAACTCCAAAGTTCATTATTGCCATTCTAAAGTTTTTTATTAATTCTCTTAATCCATAATAAGAATATATAATAAATAAGAAAGCAAGTAATTTATAAGTGTTGAAACAATATATATTCTTTAGCTCTTTATTATCTAATCTATATATATAAATTAACAGGATTTATAAAAAACTTTTGAGCGTCAATCCTCCAATTTGGGTCCAAGTTCTCCATACTTTATGAGCAAATAATCAACCATTTCATATTTCATCTCGTGGCTTAACAATCTCCCAAAACGTTTCCAATCCTGCAACGCCCATTCCTCTGTGATCAAGTGATTTATATGCATAAACTCGCTTGAAAATTTCAAATTCGACTTTTCCATCTTCATCTACATAATACTGATTTATAACTTCGACGATGGCTGAAATTATCCGGGCCGTTCTTTCTGGGTGCCTAATGGAAATCTGTAAAATTTTACCATAAACTCTTCTAATTTTGATACACTGATCTTTCCAGTGCCGCCAACAAATTTTTGGTGAATAAGTGTGTGAGCTCTTCAATCCTTTGAAAAGCTATACATGATTTTCTAATGATTGATTATTTGAGGTATCTCATTATCTATTAGTTTGACTGTGTACAAAATTAGTAGTAAGGAGTGCAGCAATTGAGATAAAATGCAAAATCATTAATATATTGAGTTTTGCAGTGGATTTATTTATAAGATGGCATAATAATGCATTGCTAATGCTAATATGTGGATGAATTTTAATAATAAAGCATAGATATGCTTATTTTGATTTAACTATTCAAAATTTGAGAAGATCTCAAGGATAAGTTCATTATCTTGACGCAAATTTAATTCAGCTAATTTTAATCAAAAGATATGTTTTTCAAAAACTTATAATGCAGACTAATGATCTTATAGAATTGTTAAGCATATTAGTATGATTTTATTAAAAATTTGATCATGCATTATATTTTGCTTAATCGAATATTTTACGAAGACTCCGTATGTATGTTGCATTAGAATATCATTCATAAGGTAATTGCTCACGAAGAGTAATACTTACTATAAATTCAAATATCCAATTAAGACTAAAAGAAAAGCAATGCTGCAATATCATTGCATTCAAAAAATTTTAGAACTTAAATGATTCGAATTGACTATTTTTTTATAGATTAGTGAGCTAATTCATATGTTCGAGTAGAATTTATATATATATTAAATTATTTCCAAATACATTAATCGGCTTATGCAAATTATAACATTAAAATAGAAGCATATGCCAGCCTGCCCTCTTAGCTCTTTATTTAATCTAAATATATGAATTAGCAGGATTGATAAAAACTTGAACGTCGATACTGAACTCTCTGTAGTTTCAGTGTGCCCACATTCTCCATACTTTTTGAGCCAATATTCAATCATTTCATGTGTCCACCCTTTGGTATCACAACTTTCCAGAAGCTTTTCAGCCGTGCTGAGAGTTTTTCTCTAATATCAAGCAATTTATTTTCATGAGCACGCTTGAAAATTTCAAAATAAACTTTTTATTTTCATCAGTATAATTCTCATTTGAGATTTCAATAATATCTGCAACCAAAATGGGTCATTCTTCTGGGATGCCTAATGGAAATTTATAAAGTCTCCATATTTTCTAATATAAATACATTTAGTTCTCCGATGCCATCATCAAATTTATTGGTAAATAGCCTTTGAACTCTTCATCCCAGCCTTTCTTTATTACAAAACTATATAGAGTTGCAAAATCTGCTAACTTGGGAATACTTATTCTTCTGGAACTGACATTAAGCTATTTTTGAATCGATTTTCCATTGATTTGTACTTGCATTTTTATCAACATGATTTTCTTATTATAATAAAAAAGTTTCTAAAAGTTATATTTATGATTGCTATCTTATTTGCCTTGAGTATCCATTATAGAACCTTGAGAAGAATTTCTTATAATTCTAAACATATTTTGCATATAGCTCGTCATTGTTTTTAAACATTTGCAGCAGAAGGAAATTTTCTCATATACAATCTGTTCAAAAATAGTTTTAATTGGATTTCTTAAGATTTTATAACAGAAAGAATTATAAAAAATTTTACCTCAAGTTTTATTTTTAATTATAAGCATTCTATCCTTCTTCATAAGTATGATTCTTATTAATGACTTCAATAAGGATCGAAATTATGCGAGCTGTTATTTCCAAGGTGGCAATATTTATTAAAATTTTTATAATTTGAAAGATGATTTTATGATACTGTCATCAACTACAGGCGAGCAATAGCACTTTAACATATTCTTATTTACTTATTATCTAATCTATATATATGGATTAACAGGATTTATAAAAAACTTTCGAGCGTCAATTCTCCACTTTGGAGTCCCAGAAGGTCCAAGTTCTCCATACTTTATGAACCAATAATCAACCATTTCATCTGTCCATCCACGTGGCTTAACAATCTCCCAAAACGTTTCCAATCCTGCAACGCCCATTCCTCTGTGATCAAGTGATTTATATGCATAAACTCGCTTGAAAATTTCAAATTCGACTTTTCCATCTTCATCTACATAATACTGATTTATAACTTCGATGATGGCTGAAATTATCCGGGCCGTTCTTTCTGGGGTGCCTAATGGAAATCTGTAAAATTTTACCATAAACTCTTCTAATTTTGATACACTGATCTTTCCAGTGCTGTCAGCAAATCTTTTAGTGAAAAGCCTTTGAACTCCTTCATCCCAACCTTTCCCTCCTTCAAAGCTATACAAAGTCACGAACTCTGCCAGCTTGGGAATATTTACTTTCCCATTATCATCGTAAAATTGTCTGGTGAAATAGTCTTTAAATACCAATTCTGATCCTTTGCTTTTGCCTGAATAGCGAGACATCATTTTCCTTTTATAATAAAAATACCCCCTAAAATATTTTAGATGTTTCTATTATTTGAGATTGATTTCTTATTTAACTTATTTTCAAATTATAAATCCTTGAGAAATGTTATTAATTTTAAAAATATTTTATTAAGTCATCACTAAATCTAATATCGTAAGAATAATCAAAATTTTTCTTTTTTCATACACCCTCTTCAAATCTCCAAACAGAAAATCTTATTAGATTCTCAAAAATTTTGCAACAGTAAAGAACAAAAGCTTTTAATTTCAAATTTTAATTAAATTGCAAGAAATTAATTCTTTAAAAAATATCTGAATTATTGCAATTAATAGCTTCTCTATGCTTTATGCAAATATAAAATTATTAGTACAAAATGTTTAAATACACCAGCATATTGATGACTAAAAACGTATTGATTATGGAAAAGGCCATGTATCAATATGTGACTTCATTGTATGAGGAATCAATGCTGATATTGTTCATACTGAGCAAATAAGCAGTTAAAAATGCATTGGAGAAATCAGTTGTATCTGTTACAATAAGATAAATTGTCGCTGAAATTGCATTTAAAATCAAAAAAATTATGAGAAAAGGGAATGTTTCTTTTGCAACCAGTGAAAATAATCTAACGTAAGATCTCGTATTTTCAAACCACTTAAAAACTGCTGAGCTGCTCATCAGATTCCATAAAATAACAATCAAATTTAGCAAATATATTTTTTCGTAAGCAAGTTCAACAATGCATCATATAATAGTCAAAATATGAAAAATAACAATTATTGCATGATTTCATCTGTATCTTGAAGATGTGCCTAGCATCTTGATAAAATCTGCTACTGTCAAAACTGAATTAATGATCAAAATAATAATAATAAAAATTTGATCCGGAAAAATTATATCTGCGCACATAGTTGCAATCATAAATAAAATCAAAAGACAGCTTATAAGAATAGGAAATTGGAGTGAGTTTCATTTGTAATTTATAACTT
The DNA here is from genome assembly GCA_949751825.1 of Blepharisma undulans. Classification (NCBI taxonomy): domain Eukaryota; phylum Ciliophora; class Heterotrichea; order Heterotrichida; family Blepharismidae; genus Blepharisma; species Blepharisma undulans. The sequence continues at coordinate 18,594 of CATKHM010000195.1, forward strand.
CTTTAATATATTCTCCTTGATAAATCTGAGAACTTGGAGAATTATAAATGCTTTCAAGAAGCTCTAAACTTTCTACAGATCCAACCGAGTAATTTCATTTTAAAATAACAGAGGATGCTTCTACAACGACCATTTCTCCATCTGTATTTTCGAATTTGCTCATAGAAGAAATGTCAAAATGTAGTTTGTCAGATAAAATTGTAGTAGGAAGCTTAGTTTTGGTAATTGAGAATGGCGAAGTCTTTATTATCAATGATTTCAGAAATTTTGATAAGTTTTCCAATTGAAAATTCAATAACTTTGGAATTTCGTCATGAATAGCAGAAATATATTTGAATCTTTCTAGTTCATTGGCTTCAGCTATAAAATCAAGTATCACTTCTATGCATCTTGTTGAATTTTTTATTATTCCATAGCCTAAAGGGCTAATTCCGTTCCTATCACACATGATTTGCACTCCAAATTCCAATGCCTTTTTGAGGTGCCCATGCAAATCAAAATAACAATATAGATGCAATAAATTTGCTCCTAGAGGTTGTATCAGAAATTTTGTTGATTCTTCTGATGGCTCTATTAATGGATTAAGTAAAGTGTGCTTTGCTATAAATTCAGAGACTCAATCAGTGCTAAAAGAAAATGTAATTTTATCAGGGTCGTTTACATGCAAAGAATTTTTGAATTTGAAAGCTTCTACTTCATTATCATTTTTAAGAGCCATCAAAGAGTTCAAATCATGCGATATACTGTAGGCTTTGATGTTTTCATTTCCAAAATCAATTAGAGGTATTTCAATTCCGTTTTCCACATTTTTTTGAATAAGAGCAGATTCATTAACAAAAATCAAACTGTTTTCAAATAGTTTGTATAGTTTTTGCTGGCTGCTAATTTTGAAGTTATAGTGTAACCTCATTTCAGGTAGTATAAAGATTTTTATAAGAGAGTCTTGAAATATCGAAACTAAATATTTGCTATTGCTTGTGATTTTAATTCAGTCTGGGCATAAAGACTTATTTTTGAATGTATGCAACGCCTCACCTGTGTCAACAGACCAAAAAATTATTTTCTTATCCAATGCAACGCTTACAAAATGTTTTTTATTTGTTGCTACAGAAAAATTTAATATACTTTCGTGATGCACTTGCTTTAGCACTCTCGTTGATTCTTTGCCTATAATAAAAATATCTCTGTAGTATGATCCAATCATTAAAAAGGGGTTTGTGCTCAGTATCTTTACTATCTTTAAGTTACCAGGCACATCTGCTATAGATAAGCACTCTTCTTCATTTGTCATTAAGTTTTTCAATACTATTTGAGCTCTTGATATCAATATCAGAAATTCATCCTTTATTTTGGCTAAATATGTATTTGGATCATTTTCTATCAGGGTGTCATTTGTAAACGTATTTAAATCCAATTTTTGAGTACATCCAAATTTATCAATTAATACAGCATACTCATTATTTTTAGAAACCATGATACTCTTAATTTCAAAATCTAATTCGAGCTCAATAATTTTTTGATCCAATTCTCAATTTCACACTTGAATTCTAAAATTTTCTATTAAAACGATAATAATCTTTTTGATTTTACAAATCTTCGCAATAACAGTGTTATAATCAAATTTTTTGATTGTTTTAGTCAGGCATGGGAGTTCTATGAATTTTAGAGCAAATTCATTAGCAAAAGACAGATACCGTTGCTGTTCATTTAGTTTCAAATTTATTGGTATAATTTCTGTATCATATGAGACGACTATTTGTTTCTTTTCTAAGTTTCATATTCTGATTCAACAATCAATGCTACCTGTGATAAGATATTTCATATCTTTTGTAAACTTTATTGCTGTAACATTATTACCATGTGATAACTCAGTTGCATTTCTATTGCTAATATCAATAATCATCACATTCTTCTGCCAACTGAAATATACCATTTCGCTATCTTTAGTAAACTTTCAGTTGCGAATAAAATCGTTTTCATATTCATAGATTTGCTGAAAAGTGTCTGAATTAAAAATTTTCAGGGCTGACTTTATTTGAACAATCACTCAAAGAGTATTTGGACTTAGCTTAAAATCAGTTATTGAATCATCAAATGCTATTTTGATTTTTGTGGGCTTATCAAATCTTCAAAAATTGAGATCGGTCAAAGATGATGTAAACAAAATGGCAGGTGCGTTATTAGAGTACAATGCTCGCATCACATATTTAATATAAGATTTATGTCAATTTCAGTTTGGATATTTGTAAAGGTAGATGCCTTGGTGCGACGCACATACCAAATTTGTTTTATAAGTTCATAATCTGAGGAATGGATTCGTTTGACCCATAATTGTCATTTTTTTGATTCCTGTGAGTTTATCTCATAAATCGATTCCTTCAGACATCTCAGACACAGTGGCTACTAAATCGCAGAAATCAAAGATTTCTGCGTCAATTACTTTATCATGCATGTTTTCAAAGTCGTGCAACATTTCTCCAGTTGCAATATCCCAACAAAAGATTGTTTTGTCATGGGCAAAGGAGACTATCATGAAGTCTTTTTGGCTAACTTTAATATTCACTAGATTATCTCTATGCCTATCTAATATAACTTTATCTTTCTTGTTTTCTCTTACAATAAAAATTTTACCACTGCAAGTAGCTACGATGACACAGTTTTGGACCTGCAAAATTTTAAAAATTTTTTCATTGAAGGCAAGGGAATCAGAATTGGCTTCTTTTGCTTGAAGATCCTTTCTTACTTCGATTAAGCTACAAATTTGGCTAAGTGGCAATACTTTTTGGACATCCCCCATATTATTATTATTATATGCTTAATTATAATTATCTTTAATTGTAAAATAATAAATAGCATTAATGGGGCTAAGAATATATTATAATTATTTATTATTTAATTTGTAAATGGAGTAACAGGGTTGATAAAAAATTTGAATGATAATGCTTAAAGTTCTCTTTAATTTCAAAATTAATAATTTTTATTAATCTATCATCATAGTCAAACGATTTTAAGAAAGTTAATTCTAAAGATTTTTAATTCTTTATTGCCAAATCTTATATATTTAGCTTTTCTTGATTTTCTTCTATAAACTATGTATAAAATACATCATGCAAAGTATGGAAAATCTATATGTGATTTTGTTATTTTTGAGCTTATTTTGAAATAACTTCAATTTTTGGAATAAGGTATTCAATATCTATTATTATTTAACTGCATGCAAAATTAATACTAAGGACTATGGCAATTTAGATAAAATGCAATAGCATTTTATCAAGTTTTACAGCAGATTTTATTATATGAATAACATAATAAAACATAAGCCAAAGGCAATCTTATAGATAAATTTTATCAAATAAATCATAGATAAAAGCGTTTATTTATTTTTATCTTTTCAAAATTATAATAAATTTATTGATTTATAATTTAACTGATTTTAATTAAAAGACTTGAAATCCTAATTTTTCTGAGATTTATAAGTCCTAGGCTTTACAATTCAAAATTAAGGCAAATAAGAAACCAATCTTAAATGTCATTTTAGGGTAGTTTTTTATATAGTAAGAAAATCATATATAACTATTGGTGAGACAAATACTAGAATGATTCAAGAAAAAGTTGATTTAAAAATATATTTAATGAGAGTGCAGAAAAAATAAATATGGCCAAGCTAGCAGAGTTCGTGACATTATATAACTTTTTAGGAGGCAAAGTTTGGGATGAAGAAGTTCATATGCTATTCACCAAACAATTTGATGATGGCACCGAAAAAGTGTTTTATGCAAAAAGTCTTGAAATTATTTATAGTAAAATCTTGACGTATAGAGATTTTTATTGATTATTTGTTATAGCAATGTGTTATGGATTGAAAATTTTATATGTGTTTGTTGACTTTGGGATTATTTTGAAATAAATTTGATTTTTGGATTGGTTATTTGAGACATTTCATGATCCATTATTGTTTGATCGCATTGAGGAGTGTAGCGATGGTGATAAAATGTGAGATTGTTGATATATCAAGTTTTGCGTCGATTTTTTTAAAAAATGCATAATAAGATATAGCCAAAGGCAACTATAAACAAATTTTATCAAATAAATCATTGATAAAAATATTTCTTTATTTTAGCTTTTAAAATTAAGAAGAGCTAAGAATAAATTTATTAATTCAATTTAAACTATAATTAGCTTATTTTATTAAAAAGTTAAATTTTACCTTTCAGACATTAAATTCTGCGGTAAAGCTGATTATCAGAGTTTTTATTCAATATTTTTATATCAGTAAAATCAACTATTTTCAAATTAAGGCAAGGTTTGTAATTAATTACCCAATAGGTAAATGCTTTTAAGGAATATGATGTTGATGAAGATGGAAATTTCGAATTTGAAAATTTATGCATATAAATTACTTGATCATAGAGGCATTTTATTGCTAACTGCCAATCCTTGTAGATGGACAGACAAAATGGCAATAATTTTTTTTTTCAACTTGGACTTACTAAAACTTCAAAATAAGCATTTATATTCGAGAGTTTACCAATTCTGTTATAAAAAAATATACAGCAATAAATTAAGAGGGAAAAATTGATGTCGACAAAATTTATTTAATTATATTTGATTAAAATCCAATTGAGAACAAAGAATTTAATAAATCATAAATTTTTAGTTAAAATTGAATATTGATAAATTTATTAATTTTAATCAATACCTTTCATAATATGATTAAAATTTAAATATTATTGCTCAGCTGAATTTGATCAAAGAGAATAATATCAGCATATTTTCTAACTCTTTATATTTTTAAAAGAAAGCTTTTCTGGCAAATTAATTATCCTTTATGCTTAATGCAAAATTATAAGAACTCCATAGTTTAAAAATTAATTTCTTTATTATATTTTCATTATTCTTTAAAGTATTATTTATTATCTATTCTAATAATAATACCACTTAAAATTTTTAAAGGACTTTTTCAACCCAGAACAATTACATATTTATAATTGCTAAAAGGGCTGACAGAATTTGCTACAAAGACGATTTTTCAACACAGTGTGATATTTAAAAGCTTTGAAGTATTCAAAGTGCTGATTATTAACAGCACTTGGTGAAGGTTATTCTTCATCATTCTTCAGGTAAAATTTGAGGAATTTTTTTTTGAGCCATTACTGTATAGGAAACTGAATATAAGTCTATAAGAATAATTTTAGCTTTCTTTTATTATCTATTTCTTAAACTATTTAGCCTAAATAATATTGCTAAATTTCAATTAAATTTGATGGCAAATCTTGAAAAGAACAAATTATTAATCAAATGGCTTGAGTTCCAAATTAAATCATATAAATATGTTAGATGAGATAGATCTGTCCAAAAAAAGCAATTATACAGCAAGATCACAAGGATTGAACTATACTTCTCCTTGAGAAGCTGTTAAATCAACAATTATTGATTTTCTGGAAACCTTTTTTCAGCCAAAATTTGATTTGAAAACAAAAATTTTCTCTCAGTTTGTTATTGAAATCGCCACAAATTCTGTAAATTGTTTGCAAATTATATCCCTGTTGTGGTACTATGATATGAATATTTCAGGTTGAAAAAATTATGTGGATTTTTGGCGATTTATAGGATGTTTTCGCTTTGATTCTTTATTGGCAGAATTAAAGCTTATGAAATTCGCTTTTTATATCAGCTCAGCTACTCTATGAGGCTGCATTTTTTTACTACTAGCAATGGGCGCAATAAAAGCAAGAGGCTGAAAAATTACAAAATTTATTGTTTTTTTGCCTAGTGAAATTCTTGGGTTTATGACCTCAATAGGCTTTGTACCATTTATGATGATATTTTTAATAGTAACTAAATACTCTATTAAAAATGACATAACTGTTATTGAGTATAAGCCACTTACAGCTGATGATTTGGATTTAGGGCTATTCGGACCAATCCTAGGGATTATTTCCGCGTCTGTTCTGCTATTTTTTACTCTAATTTATGAGCTTTTTACAGCAGATATTCGGCACTCATTAGCTAATAAAAATATAAAAGCTCGTTCTGATTCCAATTTAGACGTTACAATTACTTGTTTCAAATCCCTAATAGTTATTTTATATATTTTTGTAGGCCACTTAAATGCCTCTTGATACCTTGTATTTTTTACAATTTCCTCAGCAGTTTTGTCCTATTTAACTTTCAAATTTAATTCTTATTACAACCCTATCGTAAACTCAATAAAAGTTTCAAAGCTTTTTATTATGTCTGTAGTTGCTTTAAGCTTCTTATTTGGCTTGGCAACTGATAATGCCCTTGTTACCTTAGTTTTGTCTATATGTGCAATTCCTTTGATTTTTGGGATTTTTATGATGAAAATATGGAAAATCACTGTAAATGAAGAAAATTTTTCGGGATTTGCGAATGATCAGCATGAATTTGAACTGAAATTGAGGAAATTTTTGATGGACCAGTCGCTAGTGAATACAAAAATCGCAATTGATGCTTTTATAAATGTCAAAAAATATCCTAGATTTAAAGTAAATAAGCTTTTCATTGCGTGGGAGGCGAATTATTGTGCGTTTACTATAAAAGATTTCTGCTTAACAAGGATAAAGTTGGCAGAAATGGGAAATGTGTCAGGGAGTATTGAAGGAGAAATTCAAGATTGAAGAATTAAAAAATATCTTGATGAGAACAAAGACAAAACCCCAGTTTTAAGGTTTTTGCTATACTTAATAGATCTTGAAGTTTCTCGCCATCATGACGAACATTTATGCTCTTTACTCATTGACCTCTGAGGAGAAATTACATCAATTAAGCCAAGACTTCAAAGACTCGAATTTCTAATTAATGATTCCTCTGGCTTGATTTTGAAGGTAAAAAATCTCTATAACTCTATGATGGATATAAAAAGTGAAAAAATTTTTGAATTATATGGAAGCTTGTTGCAAACAATTTTACGAGAATATGAAAAAGGAGCAACTATTTTGAGCAAAAAAAGAAGATATAAACAAGCTGACATTTTTATGAAAAATGAAGGTAGGCTTAATCAATATGAGGAGCAAAATGGAAATATCTTGATTTCTGCTAATAAAGATAATTTCGGTTCAATAGTATTTATTAACGACATCGGCTCAGAAATTTTCAAAGGCAGAATTTTCGATATTATGGGAAATAAAATTTCCTGCTATATCCCTCCACCTTACTCCAAAAACCATTTACAATATGAAAAACAATTTATTGAAAACTGTACAAGTCCCCAAGTAGAAAAACCAAATTCTCTAATTATTTTAAATCAACAAGGTTTCTTGCAGGAATGTCAAATTCTTTTAAGGCTAACTGCGTTGAACAACTATCTTTATTTTATGATGTCGTTTAGAACAGTCAAAACATCTAGGCAGGTTGCTTTGACATCTGAAGATGGACTTATTTATAGTTATAGCGATGGCTTTTGTGAATTAATTACAGAGCCTACAAAATCTATAAGAAATCAATATTTATCGGCATTTTTGCCTGAAATTATTCTTTCAAAAGTTCCATTATTTGAGCCTATACTTCTTTCTATAAGAGGAAAAAACATAGCATTTGTTCATGGATTAAGAACATTTAAGTCAACTGATATGCATTTTGTGCTACTTATTACGAATCCCAAAGAAATTGACAATTGAATGGAAAATAACGATGCATTACAGCAAGAATACTTTGAAAAAGGCGATTCACTCACTGATTTAGAACATTTTGAGTCAATGCATTCAGAAAAATCCTTTTCTGAGAAAGAAAAAGTGAGATTTAATATAAAAAATTTAATAAAATCTCACGATGCTTCAACAGAAATGTCAATGTCAACTGGAAAGTTTAAATCGTCATCATATGATAGTCATAAAGAAAGATGGATGAGTGAAGATAAATCAATGACTATGTCTTCATCACATTATACGCATGACAGTTCTTCAACTGAGAAAAAAGCGCATGGAAAAACTATTGTAAAAAAGTCTGAAAGTATTTTAAAGAAATTTAAATTAGTTTTACTTGTTTCGGTAAATGATATGTAGGTTCTGGTTGTTATTGCTACAAATGTGGCTATTGCAATTTATATATCTAATGCTGTTAATCATTCAAGATCTATAGACACTTTTAGTGATCTTGGAAATATTCTTTTTAATTTAGTCCATATAGCAGAAAATGCTTGAAAAATAGATTATTGCATTTCTTCTCCGTCGCAGCGGCCATATATGAGCAGAGTTCTTGCACCCATAAAAGCCTCATTATCAGAACTGGATGCTTCCCACAATGGAATTTTATCCAATTTATCTGCATGAAATTATTGTGACAGCTCCAGAGTTGTAGTAGAAAATCTTATTTCTATATGAAATTTCGATAATTCCCCAAAAGTAGTAAAAACGAATTTATATGATGCTCTTCAAGAATATATTTCAAAAGTAAAATATATTTAGACAAAAACTTTGATAGGCAATGCTGAAAATCTGATGTATTCGCCTAAAGAATTGGATTTTGTTATTATTAATGGTGTTGGTAATCTCTATACTGCAACAAATAATACTATAAATGGCCTAGTCCAGTGTGAAATTGATATGATTTATACAATAAGCGAAATGATAACCTTACTATTTATTGCCAGTGCAATTATATTGGGAGTTTGTTTTTCGGTACTGGCGATGTTTATTTTTATTATAAGTCGTAAATATAATGCATTATGGCAATTCATAAAGCATTTAACACATTTATCATATTATGATCTTAAAAGAGCATGCTTGGATAGATTATCTACTGTTCATGGGATTGATTATACGACTGAAGAGCAAGATACTTCAAATCGAAACAAAAATACATTGATTATATTAAAATTCAATGTAAGTAAAAGATATTTAATGAGACTTGGAGTTTTTACGTCATTTACAATTATCTATTTTTTTATAGTCAATTTTGGATTATATCCAAATTGTGAAGACTATTTAATTACAAGGCCTAATTTATTGAGAAATTATTTGCATAGAAGAGCTTTGATACCTTTAATAGACTTTTGGACATCTGAAGCAATTTTATCAAACGCTGGAACGTCAGCTATTGGAAAGACAGGAAATATGACTTTTTTTAAAGATCCTCACGAAGAAGCAAGAATAGGAATCCGTGCTTTTAATAATGCAAATCGACATTTAATAGACAATATAAGCTTCATGTCTGAAAAATTATTAGAAAGACTTTTTGAAGCTGGAAATATAACAATAAGCCAAAATTTAGAATATGGCTCATATTGATATACAAATACTCTGCTTCATGACTCAGAAATATATATAGATGACTATGATACAGGAGCATTTTATAAGTTAACAGCATTTGGAAGTGGTGTTCAAATCTTGGAACAAGCAATGACAACTAATTTTGATTTAATTGATGGAAGTTCACAAGATTTAATTGTAGGGCAATTGAATTATATTATATATGCAATTGTTGCATATTCATTGATTTCAGTATTTTTATTTTTTTTATATTATTTGCCGTATATAAATTCTGAGGTCAAAAATTTGTTGAAAATTCAGGATATTATGTATTTGATACCTGGAAGTGTGAAAAATTCAAAGGCGTAATATACATAAATAATATAATTTTGCATATTATATTAAATAGATGAAATAATGACAATAATTTGATTTCATTTTCTATTAAACTTTTCAGTCAATCTACCATTTTCTTAATAATTTTATTAAAATATGGATAAGAGTTACTTCTCCAAGCAAGGCTTTCTTCATGATGTTTGAAATGAACTTTTATCAAAAGATTTTTGACTAATTTTGTGCTTAAACTAGAAAGTTAACTCCTTTTAAAAGTAAATATCCTTTGAGTTAAAATTCAAAATGCAAAATGACCAGCACACCTTATATTTAAAAATAATTCTTATTTCATTACAAAACAATATTTTCTTAATTTTCAGTATATATTTTGACCGCATCCTTAGGCTTTTTTATGGAAAATTTCTCCTACCTCTTTCCCACTCCATTACACCTTTTCCAACCATCAATAAAATTCAATCTCCTTTATAGTCTTATCTTATCAATAATCAAAATAAAATGGTTAATTTTATATCTGATTTCAATGTACAAGACATATCAGGAAATAAAGTCAGAAAACTCCACACACGTTCTTTAAGATCCCAACTCAAAGATGCAATTTTTGATTCTTTTAATGCTTATTTCAAGCCAAAATACCGCTACAAAATGAAATATTCTATTCAAATGACTTTTGAGATTTCAATGAATTCAATTTATTGCTTGCAGTTATTAACCCTTGTTTTACACCCTGGGGTGACCATATCTGAATGGGATCGGTATTCATTGATTTGGTATATTATAAGCTATTTTAGATTTGACAATATTTGTGCAGATTTGAAAGGGTTGCATCACT
>CATKHM010000196.1:6054-19936 GCA_949751825.1 Blepharisma undulans
AGAGAAAAAGCAATGAATTTTATGTGTAATTTAAAAAAAATATAGTAAATATGAAAAATAGAGAAATTAATATAAATATTTAAATCAAATGTCGATTTGCTCAAATAAAGGTTGTGGAAATCCTGTGATTTATGCTTGTTATTGTGATACAAATGAGCTTTATTTTTGTAATAATCATTTGAAAGACCATACAAAAAGATATCCTACTATTAATCATAGGTTTCAGCAAGCTTTTATGGACGCTCAATCAGAAATGAAGAAGCAGATGAAAATTTTATTTTCCACAGCTTTCAAAGAGCTGGATAAAATTAAACAAAATACTCTAAAAACTGCATCAACAAAAATTGCTGATATAAATAAGTGAGTATATGAATATCTCGAACACCTGCATTGCATAGAGAACGATTTGCAAATATCAATAAGAGAGATTTTTCACAATAAAATTATTCCAGAAGCTGAGTATGAACAAATTCAAATAAAAGTCATTGATTATTTAAATCAAGCCAAATCTTGAAAAAGTGATCATAAATTGAATTATATTAACACAAAATCTAATAAGCAATATAGTAAGTTTGCTGAACTCAGATTATCGCTTTCAGCTGAAAAATCAAAAACTGCGAAACTCGAAAACGATCTCAATGAATCAATCAATAATTATCAAGCAGCTCTCTCAGAAAAAGAACTCATAATTCAAGAAATTCTACAATCAGGTGATGATGTAAATAAAACAAAACAAAAAATTTTTACAGAAAATGAAAACAAAGTTATTCAACTTGAAAAAAAATTAAAAACTATACAAAACAAAAAAAATTGAAAAAAACACAAAATTGATGCACTTATGCAAGCAAATTTATTTTTGGCGAAATTCCAAGAAAATCCACAAAACCCAAGTTTTATTAGAAAATTTCTATGCATAAAAGATACAGAAAAATATAACCCATTTACAAGTTGCTTTTTTGAAAACTGTGAGTGGCCTGGAGGCGATCTTATTGAGCATTTAAAAATTTACCATCAATGCAAAGAATTTTCAATTTTAAAAGACGGCACTATAAGATACTGGAATGCCAAAATCTGAAAAAATTGCAATTGGGATATATCAATTTTTAAATTGGCTTCTGGGACTCCAATTATCATGAAATCTTTTTGCAATGAAAAAGCATTTTATGCACAATTTTATGATTTAGAGGCAAAAAGAATTAAATTGAAGCTGACTTTTGCGAATTCTGAAACAAAAATGCAGTTTTGGCTGCAGTCAGAATCATTAGCATATTGAAATGAGGAATATAGAGAGATTCCGTTTTGTATGAGTTTAAATATACTTGAAAAACACATGCTGGTTCTGTCTGAAGAACTAGAAGGATACAAAAAATTATGCATTTTAATAGAAGCTAAATTACTTCAGTAATAATTTCATTGTATATGCTATATTTTGTTTTTTATAATAAATAGATTTGCAAGGTGAAAATCGAAAATAATCCAAATCCTTTTAATTTTATTTCCAAATTGAGTAATATATTGAAGAGTCAATCAAGCATCAAACCCACTGCTAAATTGAAACATATGGGGAAATATGAAAGATACAAAATAAACTCATAGGATGCACCTCAATATAAGTAATTTAACTTTTGAAGCCCTAGCAGTTTTTTACTAATTAGAAGCAAAATTCTGCTTAAAAATCAATAGCAGGCTTAAAAATAAGATAAATTCAAAATTTGAAAAAAATTGAGTTCACTTATACTTACCTGATAAGCAACATTCATACCATTTTAGCGGTATTAAAAAGATATAATTAAAATAAATATCTCTTAAGAATGAATAATTTACAATTTCTTTTATTCTTAAAAGAATAATATTGAACTATGATCAAGGCAAGATAGCTCAGCTATTTCAATAAACCAAAGAAGGTAATAAAATTAAAATGGCTATGTTAATGCCAGACGTTGAAAAAGATAAAGAAAAGCCAATAGAATCGCAAATTTCTATTGAAGAAACAATTGAAATACTTAAAAAACAAATGGCATTAGTTATTGAAAAAGTTGATGACTTATCATCAAAAAATGCTAAAATTCGTGCGGAAAATGTGAAAGTTCAGACAGAAATTTCCAAAATTTACGAAGAAAGAGATAAATTTGATAGCTTATCATCAAAAAATGCTAAAATTCTTGCAAAAGTTCAGACAGAAAATTCCAAAATTTACGAAGAAAGAGACAAATGCCTTAAAATAGATGCTAAAATTCACGCAATCCATTCAGAATATGCTCTTATTCGTGAAAAAAATGCTTCAGTTCTTGCAGAAAATGAAAAAATTCATGCGCTCATAAGCGCACAGGATGAAAAAATAGCCAAAATAGAATCTGATCATCTATTCTTAAAGCTTGAAATTCATAAAATTAATTTGAATATAAGCAACCAACAGGAAAAATACGATGATCAAGAGAAAAAGGGCTATTTTCAACAGAAAAAGTCCGATGAAATAGAAGCAAAATTAGATTTTTTAATCAATGAAAATCTTGAACTTGAAAAAAGAATCAATTTTTTGGAAGAATCAAATGAAAAGCAAATGAAAATACTTAAAGATATTCAAGAAGAACAAATATTACAGAAAGAAGAAATTGCTGATCTTAAAAAAGAGAACGCGATTCTCAACAGAAAAGTAGACTTTATGCAAAAGAATTGCTTTATTCCAATATTTAGGTCAACAATTAGAGAAATATTTAGAGAAATCAGAGGAAAATTGTATTCCTATTTACGGGAAGACGATTTAAGCATAATATTAGCTAAGGCAAAGGAAAGCTGCGATTATAAATTTGCAATTGAAAATGAAATCGGCTTATCATTGAGTAGCATAGACTATCTATGCGAAGAATTCCAAGAAAGTAGTGATTTCATCCATGACATATTCCTTATCGACAATACTTCAATGAGACATGCTCAACAGGAAGGCATTATAAGTGAAAATGATTTGGATGCAAACACTCTTAACAGTCTAATTGCTTACACTGACTCATTTCCTTGTAGGAAAGCAAAAGCATTTTGCATGAACTGCTTTTGATTTGGTCATTATATAACAGATTGTCAATACAGATTTTAAATAATCTTTTTCGGAATTTGTGTTTAAAATTACTTAATTACGTTAACAATATGCAAAATATCAATTTTATTTAAATTTATTTACAGCTTGAACTTCATTGATTTTTATTCAAATTTGATTAATATAAATATAAAAATTTCATATTTATTTGATAATAAAATTAATTCTTTTGCATATCAAAATGATAATTAGAAAGATAAGTCCTTGAGAAATGTACTTATATAAAGACTTTTCGTTAATATCAATATGAGAAGTGACTATTTATTAATAATAATAATCTAAAACAATTATTTAAAAACATCCACAACTTAAAATTATACAAATTAAGCAAAATCAAAGCTCTTCATTTCCATTTAATCTGACATTTTCATAATAAATTTCTGTTCAAGGACTAATGAGTCTGAACATACCCCTAAAAATCTCCTACAAAGATCAAATCCGCAAACTAAAGAAAATCCCACACACAATAGAAGATCTCAGACAAGAAATCATCAAGCTCTATGGCCATTCCAATTTCAGATTCCGATACCGAGATGACGAAAATGATATGATCACCATTTCTTGTGATCAGGAACTTCAAGACGCTTACAACACAGCTAATAAGCTGAAATTGCCAAGCTTTAAACTCATTTTAGATGAAGAAATTTCTCCTATGGAATCTGTTGAAGAAATCCCTCAAGTGAGCGTAAAACCAGAATTTGACTGGATTTTTGATGATAAATGGGATGGATATGTGAAGGAGATGGTTAGAAAGGAGATGGAAAAGACGGTTGGGTATGGGAATTTAGAAGGGCCAGTGTGAGAAAATTATTCTTGCAGAGGATGTGGAAAATCTCCGATTGTGGGTGCGAGATATCATTGTACAGTGTGTAGTGATTTGGATTATTGTGGACTTTGCGAAGATACTTTGAAGCACCCTCATCCGTTTTTGAAGCTGAAATCCTTAGAAAATCCTGTATCTTTTATCAAAGCTCAGCTTTCTCCTCCACCAGTCCAATCGCTTCCTCCTCCTCCACCAACCCAAACCCTTCCTCCTCCACCTATCCAAACCCTCCCTCCCCCTCCTCCTACCCAATCTCCTTCTCTCTTACCAATCCGAAAGTGATGCTGCTCCACCACACCACCCACCGAAAAACCTCGCAAATGCTGCTTCATGAAAAACACCTGAAAAAACATCAAAAAATTCGTAAAATGCAAAAAACCCAAAATGCAGTTTATTTCTCATGTAAATATGAAAGAATGTGACACATTTGAGCCAGGCTCCACAATCTTCAAAATTTGGCGAGTCAAAAACAAAGGACACTATACCTGGCCTGATGGATGCGTTTTGACACATACAAAAGGAGAATTAGGAGGTGAAAAAACTGCAGTGGTTTCGGCAAAGCCTGGGGAAGAAATCGAGATAGGCGCTCCTATACAAATTCCAGAAAAAGAAGGAAGATATAATGGAATTTGGAGACTTAGCACTCCACTTGGAGTAAAGTTTGGGGATAAGCTACATGTGATTTTACAGGCTTTGAAAAAGGAGATGGAAGATTTGGAAGAGAAGATTGCGATTATTTTTAGTCTTGGGTTTTCACAAGAAGAAGCGAGAGAAGCGCTGGAACAGTCGGAGAATGAATTGGAGCTGGCAATAGCTAAGCTGAAATCTAGTAGAGAGTAAATTTATAAGTTATAGGAATTTATTGTTGATATTTTAATATTTTTAGAAAATAAAAAATAATATGAGCAAGATTGATTATAAATAAGATTAAAAAATGAGTTATTACAGTGAAAATATAAATGAATATAAAATATATCGCAGAAGACCAGCATAGAAATGAAAATACTATGTATATCCTTGATAGATGCATAGACAAAATAAGTATATCAATATTCAATACAGAAAACCAATCTCAATCAAAACAAATAATAGAAGCCCCAAGCGAGCTAAATTTATTCTCAGACGCCATACAATTACAAAACTCTAAATTATTTTGTATTAGCAACGTTAATCTATTTAAACGTCAATATATCTCTATCATCGACATGAATAGTTTGAGCATTAAATCTTATGAGATGAAAATATTGAGGATTGATTGCGGAATTATTTATTACCAAAATTTTGTGTATTTATTTGGAGGAAATGATTTAGATGCTAATTGCATATATACTACAGAAAAATTTGATTTATTAGAAAATAAATGAACCAAACTTTCTCCTTTTTCAGTTGATTTGAGGTATTGTGACTGTGCTGTATTTCGAAACAAAATTTTAGTTGCTGGGTGATATTTAAAAACAATTTTTGAATATGACATATTGCTTGACAATTTTTCTGAGCTTGATCAGGCTGTGAAAGCATTTAATTTAAAAATTTTAGTTGCATGAGAATCTCATGCATATATTATAGAAAATTGTGGAAATATTTTTGAAAGTGGATATGAAAACCAATATACTTGGCAATGAGTTTGAAGTTTTGGTGAAGAGTTGCATAAACCTGTTCATAAGATATATTCAGGGGATTATATTTTTGTTGGCTTTGTTTATGAAGGATATGATAATTATAGAGGTTTCAATAGGTACTATAAGTTCAATTTTAAGGAATTAAAACATAGAAATAGGGAATGGGTTTCAAAGATAAATTTAAATAATTAAAAAATATTTAAAGTGGTTATTAACTAATATTTTTTGACAATCAGATAATTGCTGATGAATAAACTAAAATTAGTAATAGCAAAATTTGTCTATTAAATATGCATAGCTACTTAACTCAAAAGCCTTTAAAAACCATTTCATAAATATTAAAAATAAACATTTCTCAATATTTAGGGAAGAAAATATAAACTGAATTTAAAATTGATCATTTGATAAAAAACAAAAGAAAACAAGCTTAAATCGTATAAAGTAAATAAAAAAATTTACATTAAAGTGCTAATTCTATTTAAAATTAAATGAATAAAATCACCAATAAAATAATAAATTAATTATTGTTTTTAATGCAAAAATATATAAAATATTTAATTTTATTAATCTTTATTTTTAAAAGACCCAGTCAGGTCTTACTGTCATCGCCCATATAAAACGAGTTCTTTCTTTCTTTTTGAATATGTCTATGATATTTACTTCATTTCTTTTGCACCATGCAACAATAATTCTTGGATCCGTAAAATTAATTTTTGAAGTTTCCAGTGTAAAAGTATTATTTTTGCCAATAATTTTTTTTGAATTAACATTTTGATCTTTATAAATATTTGCTGCTATCTTTTTAGCATCTTGATAATACTTTCTTTTGAAATTTTTAGAACATTTTTTTATATCAAATTTTGATAATTCATCCTGTAAAGATGCTGAGGCATTACATATAATAAAGTGTTTACCATAGGCATAAACAAAAGTGTTCATATATTCTTTAAGAGACTGTTTATCAATTAAATTAAATATTCTATCTTCGTTTCCTTTATCTAGGATCATTTGTTGGAGAATATCTAAAAATTCGTGTTTAAATGACATATTTGATATAATAATATTTTCTGAATCAGAATTTTTTGTAATAGAAATTTGGTCATTAGGCTCAATATGTATATTCTTAACTTTTAAAGAACAAAGAAAAGAAATTTCGTAAGAACACTTATAAAATTGAACGCATAAGCCTATTTTGTCTATTAAATACATACATAATCCAATCTGTTTTAGATAATCATCGTTTGAATTGATTTTTTCAGTGTAATCATTTCTGATTTCTTCTATATTAATGGAATCGACAGTAAGTTTTAAATAAATAATAATCCAAGCCTGATCCTGCGCCACCTCCGACTAAGTTAAAGACCAAGAAATCTTGGAGACCATTACAGTTATCAGCAAATTTTCTTTTCTGTCTAACAAGAGATCGATAATTTTATTTAAACAATAAATAAAAGAAAGATTTCAGATAATAAATAGCAGATATTATTACCAAATTTAGAATGAAATGAGGATAGAACATATTAAATATAAATTCATAATTACTGGGTATAAAAATGATTTAGTTAATAAATATTTCAGATATATTTTTTATTACAATAGCATTAATAGAAATTGAATGCAGTAATAATGCATATAAACTATATTCGAAATAATATATACAACTCGGGTCGAGTTATATATGTGAAATGGATATCTACTGCTGAAAAATTTGCATTTGGGATAATTTCAGAGTCGTAGTACTATCCACCAAAAATTCACGCAATTTAAAACTTTAAAATATCACTAGCAGATGCATATCCTGAAGGTCTATCATATATTGCACTTTCGTAATGGTAAATTTTAAACACATGATTTGAGTATTTTGTAATAAGCAAAAATATGATCAGTTTTATTTAGATCTTAATTGCTTCTCAAATTGAGATAGCAATAATTTTAAGTGAGATTTCATTAATTTCAGTTTCATATTCTGCTTAATTTTATCAATCTAAATTATATAACCCTATCAAACAATAAAATTTAAACTTTGAACTATCATAAAAAATCATTTAAATTAGATTATCAATATTGGACGTCCTAGCCATATCAATGCAAAGTATTTTCATTTGAGTCTAATAGAATTTGAAGTTATGCACATGAAGATAATGTATTTTTATTTTGAATTTAATCCAGATATGCCATGCTTAAGGGGGTGCCATAATTATGGTTTTGACTCCAGAAATATTAAAAGAAGCCAGAAGAGATGACTATCCTCTATTGAATTTGGATCACTATCATAATATGACAGTGAAAGACATTGAAGAATTAGTAAAAGAATTAAATAAGAATGATACAATCATTATTTTATCTATGTATGATTGTTGGCTTACTGATGAGCATGCAAAAGCATTAGCAAAATTGAAAAATATATGAAGAATTCTATTGAAAGGGAATTTTTTAACTGAAACAGGAAGAAAATATTTAATAGATTCTTCTATTGAAAGTGTTGAACTTGGAATTCAAGGTCTTAGCCATGATCCTGAAAGTTTATGTGATTTAGTGATTCTTGATGGAAAAAATGAAAAATATGATAGAATGTATGAAAAAAGACCTCCGCTTGCTAAGAGGAATTATATGAGATCAAATACAAGAGACGATTCTCCTGATGACATTTCGATAAAGATAGAGACTGATGAAAATTTGGTTTTTAATTGCAAGAAATGTATAATTTTTTAGATAAATAAAGTTTAATATTGCAAGTATATAATTAAGCTTATAGAAAACTGATAATTTTTCGAAAGATAATAAATATTAATAAAATACTAATAAAATACTAATAAAAGGTAAATTATATTTAGCTGTCTATAAAAAAATAATTTTTTTCAGCTTTGCCTTAATATAATGCCTGGATTTTATTTCACAAGGGAATAGGTGTAAATTACTAAATCATCAAATAATTAAATTTTGATTTTGGAAGCATAATAAACAGTGCCTTAAATTGATTTATCAATATTGGACTTTCTGAGCATCTAAGCTCAAAATATTTTTTTAGTCTAATTTAGTTTGATTCTTCCATATAAACTTAAAATATTAATTTTGAAATTAAATCCAGATATTATATGTTTAAGGGGGTGCCATAATTATGGTTTTGACTCCAGAAATATTAAAAGAAGCCAGAAGAGATGACTACCCTCTATTGACTTTGGATCACTGTCATAGCATGACAGTGAAAGATATTGAAGAATTAGTAAAAGAATTAAATAAAAATGATACAATCATTATTTTATCTATGTATGACTGTGGGCTTACTGATGAGCATGCAAAAGTCTTAGCGAAATTGAAAAATATATGGCGAATTCTATTGAAGGGGAACTTATTAACAGAAACAGGAAGAAAATATTTAATAGATTCTTCAATTGAAAGTGTTGAACTTGGAATTCAAGGTCTTAGCACTGACCCTGAAAGACCATTTGATTTAGTGATTCTTGACGGAAAAAGCGACAAATATGATAGAAAGTATAAAAGACCTCCATATGTCCCAAGAAAGTATAATATCTCAAATAAAAAAGAAGATTCTTCTGAAGGTATTTCTACAAAGATAGAGACTGATGAAACTTCAGTTTTTAATTGTAAGAAGTGTTTAATGTTTTAGAAAATATAGTTTTAATATTGTAAGATTAAATTAAAAAATAAAGTGTAAGCCAAAAGCTTTGGCGAAAAATTATAATTACCTTTTAATTAAAATATAGCTAAATTTATTATGATATTTATACTTTCTTGATTTTATATTAACAGATAACATCATCTTGTATAAAATTAGCCTGTTTTATTTTATTTAAATTGAAAATCATCCTGAATTATTATTAATTATGATTTATATCTAAAATGTTTAATAAAATAATTATTAAGTAATGCAAAATAATTTCCAAGCAATAAAGTTTTAAAAGTCAAATATTTAATAATTTATAGAATCATACATTTTAATACCTTATAATTTCAAAATGCAAAGTCATAAATGTTTTGTTTCATCTTGCACTAATCCTCCAAACTTGCTATGCAACTGTACTTCTCCTGAAGCATTTATTTGCAGTGATCACATAGGCAAACACATTGAATTAACTACAGCATCTAATCATAACCTTGAAAATTTTCTTTTACCAATAAATCCGGA
Source organism: Blepharisma undulans (assembly GCA_949751825.1). NCBI lineage: Eukaryota > Ciliophora > Heterotrichea > Heterotrichida > Blepharismidae > Blepharisma > Blepharisma undulans. The sequence goes on from CATKHM010000196.1 coordinate 15,735, forward strand.
GACAAAACAAAGTCTTCTTGATTTACTTATCGAGGAAAAAGCTCATATGGAAACAGTAAAGCAAGAAGTCATTAATTCCTTTTCTCAAATAATTTCTAGTTTACGGAGCTTGTTAAAACTTAATTTACTCTGCTTTGATAAAAATCAAACATTTCTAGATCAAAATATTTGCATAATCATAAGCACTGTAAAAATTTCGAAGTTTGAAAAAGATAATTTATTGGAATATTTAGGCAAAAAACCTGAAGAAGCTATTTTTTATGCTAATTCTCTATTATCTGACATACGAAATTTTGATAGCAGTGCAAAATATATCACAAAGACTATCAACGAAATCAATGAAAAGTTTGATAGTATTGATTTTAATTTATACGAAGAAAAAGATAATGTTTTGCATGAGCTTTCCAAATGAGAAGATTTTTTTAATTTATTACGCAAGAACTGCAAGGATTATATTGGCTTAGGCCCTTATTATCACTTTAAAAATGGGCTTCTTCTTCAACAATTAGGTAAGAATAAAGATGCTCTCTATCACTTTAATCTTGCAATAGAGTATGATCCCTATTATGCAGATGCTTTATATTATAAAGGATTAACACTTTTCCATTTATATAGAAAAGAAGAAGCGCTTTTATTATGAAGAAAACTTATTGAAGAAGAATTGCTTGATTTCTCTATTGTTTATTACAGCATAGCAAAAGCTCTGGAAGATTTAAACAGAAAAGAAGAAAGTATTGAGATGTGAAATAAATTTATTCAGATAAAACCAGATAGCGGTTTTGGATATTTATGCAGATCTAAAGCTCTTCAAGGACTGAATAAATATGATGAATCTATAGATTGCATCAATCATTCAATAAAGGTAAATCCTAAATTCTTTGGGGCTTATGCCTATAAAATAGAAACTCTGCTGAAATTGGGCCGAATGCAAGAAGCTGTAGACTGCTTAAATGAATTTATTCAAGTAGAGCCTGATTTTTTGAAAGCTGCAATATGATGGGATCAATATTGCTCATACAAAATAAGCTCGAAGAATCAATAAAGTATTTTGATAAAGCAATTGCAAATAACCCTTATTGACCAGAGGCTCATAAAAATAAAGCAGATGCCTTGAATGAATTGGGAAAAAATAAAGAAGTTCTGGATTGCTATAATGAAGATCTTAATCCTAATGAGGAAATAAGAAGACATAGAGGAGATGGGGCGTGTGGAAATTTTTCATGCAAATAATGTAGTCTAATAAGCATTATTATAACTCTATGTATATTTTTAAAAAATATGTCTATCAAAATCAAAGAATTTTCTCAACAAAAATACTCCACCAAAGATAAATATCTTCACTTATTGGTTCTCAATGAAGAGTTCAAATGACTTTTAATTTCTTTCAATGCACAGCTTGGTATCGAAAGAAAAGAAAATTTAAACATTTTTGATTTTGATCGTAAGCTTTTATGAATTAATCTTCCAAAGTCAAAAATGTTGATTTTAATAGAACGGCCGAAAAACACATGAAATGCAAACCTATTTGATATTAAAAATTCTAGAGTAAAACCGCTTAAAGTTACATATTATGAAGATTTTTCTCATGAGCTTGTTGAAGGCTTTCCAAAATGAGAACCAGAAAATATTATTTATAACGAAAATTGTGTTTACTTTTTTAATAGATCAGAATTTAGGATAAATTGTTTGAAATTCAATATTATTGAAAAAAAAATAACAAAATTATTTCATCTATATAACAACGATTATTCAGCTATAAAATGTTTAGGGTTTTTTAAAAATTCTTTGTTATTTTTTGACTTGAAACTACAAAATATATGAAAATTTGACTTAACAATAGAAAGCTTTTCTGTTATTAATTTTAATTTTTATATTACAGATGACAAGATATTTTTCAATGGAAATGGAAATTTAAGAATCTATATTTTAGGTGATGGATTTATTTATGAAAGCTCTACGGACAATGAATATATATGAAATTTAATTGGAAAATTTGAAACAGGAATCTTTAATTGAAGATTTCTTCATCCTTCAGCGACAATATATCAAAAAGATTCAATTTTCTTTGGATATTTGTTTGAAGAAAGAAAGCGAGGTTATTATAAATTTGATTTTAATACTAAAAGTATAAAGAATTCCCAATAGGAAGGATCAGAAGCGGATACGACGGACTCTAATACATTTAATTGCCAAATGGTTTAAACAATTTGCTTCTATAATAAAATTATTATTATCAATTACGCTATTTTGAAACTAAATCTCTGTATTTCCTTTCTAGCTTCATAAGCAATATAAATTTGTTATTGCAAAAGCCCAAGATTAAAATTTCTCACAAAAAATACTTTTGGCTGATGATGAATATCCCGTTTACTATATAAAATGGAGTCATTATATTAAACTTCAATATTGTATTAGAATATGATAAAATCGTATTTTAATTGTGTTGCAGCAAAAATTAAGTAGTATCTTATAATAATCACAATACTAATTCTAAATAAAAAAAATTTAATGCTAAAATTTTAAAATATATGTAATTTGATAAGAAAACTTATGCTTTAATTAATATTTTTGTATAAAATATTAAGAAAATTCAATTTTCTTTGGATACTTGCTCAAAGAAAAGAGGAGTTATTGCGGGTTTAAATTCAAGACTAAAAGAATCTAGAACGTTCAAAACTAAAGAATCAGAAGTGGATAATGCAAAATCTAATGAATTTAATTGTGAAATTGTTTAAATAATCATTTTCAGCTAGCTTCTTTTCTTAAAAAATTATTATTATACACTACACTATTTAAAAATGATATTTTTAGTTTATATTTTTAACCTTCATAAGCAATGGATAATTTTATTTATATTCAAAAGAATGATTTATTCTCAACAATTACTAATAATTATGATTATTTGTTTTTAAGCTTAATTTAGTATGTAACTATTATAAGGCATTTAATTTTCATCCAATAATCATAATTTCATTATTGGCAAATTGATGCTCCCAAAAATAAAAAGCTTTCCGCCTCAAGCAAGTTTTTCTGATGATGAATGAATGAATTTTATATCTAACAGTAAGAAAGGCTCTAAATTCTGATACAGCTTAATATCTTTCAATACAGAAACACATTGAGAAACAGAAAAACCTATTTATTTCCGAAACCCTGGAATATCTCAATGAATTCCTATTTCAAGCTCTAAAATTCTGTTTTTTTGTGTAAACTATCAAAAATCATTGGATATTTTTTTCTATGATGTTGATCACGATGATTGAAAAATAATATATAAAAATTTTCCAAATTATGACTCTTTAATATTAGTAAAAAGCAGCAATTACAAATATTTATTTGTTTCTATGTATCTAATTGGCCGTGAAAAAGGATTTGTAATCATCAAGTTCGATTTAATTAAAAGACAAGTCTGACAAAGAAAATACACCAGACGGCCACCTAAGAATTCTCCCAGAAGACAAATTTGTTTTTTCAAAAAATCAATATTACTATTTGATTTGGAAGAAAAGGATTTATGGAAATTTGACACAATTATATGCAGCTGAACATGAATTTCTTTTGAGATCAAGATTCGATTAGCTTATTTAGTTTTTACGGGATGTGAAAATTCAAGAATTTATGTCTGAAATCAAGGATATTTATATGAAAGTGATGAAAGTAATGAATACAATTGAAATTATATTGGAAACGTGAATAAAAATGTTTTAGATTTTTCACATACAAAGCATTTATCAAATCAAAAGGATTTAGTTTTCTATGAATGCATAGTAGATAATAAAGAAGAGCTAAGGTCATATTGAAAATTTGATATAAAGACAAAAACTATAACGGGGATTAAGGTTAAAAAAGAGCCGCCAAGTAGATGCACAATAATATAATAAAATAGTTCTTAATTTAGAGAAATATTTTAGAATAAATCATTATAAAATTAATTATTTTACAGAAGGAAATTGACAATTCTTTTATCAATGAAACGAATAATTTATAAAAAAATGTTTAAACTCTATTTATTATCCCATACTGCTCTTGGAATTTCTTGAAAGACTCATATCTTATTTATATCTTTAGACGAAGTTTAAAATAAAACCTTTTACATTTTTTTCATAGCATTTATAACTAATTTTAAGATCTCTATTGAGTTGAAAATCAAAACAACCGCTTTTTTGCATAATCTAATAAATGTAATTATGATTTTCTTCTTA